>JAQFYC010003487.1:0-20605 GCA_034694165.1 Tomocerus mixtus
AAGATTCCTCTAAAGAAGAAAGTTTTTGTATTCCTCCAGTTTGTGTCTTGTGTGTGTGTGTGAGTGTCAAGATTTGTTGTTGACATGGATGGACGTAGTGCGCATGTCTCCTCCTCCTCCCCCTCCCCCTTCTCCCTCGCAGGTACCAGGAGGCAACAGCCACTTACTACTTACTTACAGAATTGAATGCTGGACTGGACAGACTTCTGGAGAACTGGAGTATCACCAAACCAAAGCAAGGCAGCAGTTTCATCCATCCATCCATCCAGCAGTTCCATTCCATTCCAGCAACAACTCTTTCTCTTCTCCAGTTGAGTTACTCACTCAACTCTCTCTCATTTCTCACAACTCGATCGCTCTTTCTTTCTTTATTTTTAAACTTAATTATTTGTAGAATTAAAATAAGTGAGTGAAAGTGTTATAAAAAATAAAAAAATAAAAATAAAAATAAATAAATAATAAATAAAGGAGATGGGCCTCGGATGACTAAAATAAGTTGGATGTCCTGGAGGGAGATGTGGAGGAATTTTGCGATCTTCTCCTCCCTGGTATTCTTTTGCAGTACACAAGCAGGGTAAGTACTTGTAATAATGCTAATAGCTTTGATAACCACATAACTTTCCCCATTGCCATTTATATTGGAGGAGTCGAGTGAAAGTTTATGAGAAAGTCTGTTGTGGGACTAGAACGTCTGCTGTTTATTGGCACTGTGCCAATTAACCACCACAATCACACACAATAGAGCTCACTGACTGACTTTATTCCATCCATTCCAACAGGTCACTAGCAAGAACTCCTACAACAACAGGCAGTTCTATTTATATACCAAGAACACATCTCTCCGCCGTCTTATTCTTATTCTCCTCCTTATTCTCCTTCTTATTCTTATTCTTACACATTTTACATATACTTATACACTTCCTTTATTCTTTCCTTATTTCATTCATAAATACAAGTACTTTCTACTTTCTCTTTTTTTGGCAACACTCTCCCCCTCGTACTTGTTGAGAGAATCTCCTCTTTAATTCGCGTATCTTATATCTATAACAGAATAATTAATATTGGGAACAGGTAGAACCAAAAGAAGCAAGGGATTTCGTCAATTAATTAATTAATCAGTAATAATCCCATCTTTCTTCTGGAGAAAAGATTTGGTGGAGGCAAATGGAAAGGAAAGATAAAAGAGAACGACGGCTAATTAAATATTTAATAGCGAATCCTCAATCCTCTTCATCTAATGGCAGCAGTCTCCTCCTCATATTCGTTTACTCATATTATTTAACTAGTTTCTAAACCATCAAATACATTCCGCTAAAAAGATAGTTAATTGTCTCATTAAAATATTTTTAGGTTTTTACTAGCAATAAGTATTTCATTTGAATTTTTATAGAGAAAGTTAAAATAAATTTAAATATTCCTTCCATTTTAAGTCATCCCTTTTAATTTATTAGTGTTTTTCGCTTTTATTCCAAAACGGTATTAAAAGTAGAGCGGAAATGGTTTAATAATTACTCTCGTACTGTCCGCCAAAGTTTATTTATGTTCGCATTTCGGTGGCACGTACGGAAGGCGCCTGGAGGGAGATTGGATTTCATTCCAATTACTTCCATTCTAACTGGAAAAACGCTAAATCTCTTCCCACCAATTGAATGTTAGTAAACGAATGATAGCTATTCCAGTTAATCTGTAGTGTCAGCAATTTTGTGAGATTAATAAAGTTATTTATTCAAGTGGATTAAACTGGCATCCCGACTATTTAGCGTTTATGCATTACATTTAGTATATAGTAGTGTAGTAATAGTGAAATGTGAAATGTTGACAGAAAGTTTTGCGAGTTCTTTCTCTCTCCTTGGGGAAATCTAGTTTATTAATATAAATGTATAATTTATGTAGTGCAGGGAGAAAGTCAGGAGAAAGTCAGAGTTGATTGCCACTTTTGATAATCAACGATCACACGGAATTGTAGTTTGCATTCATTTTCATTTTCATTTCGGATGGCTGAACACGAGATTTGAGGTTTCCATTCCACTTCAAGTCCCTATACTTTCACTCAAAGTTCAAAGCATTAAAAGTTATTAGGTGGGAGACAGAGAAAGTAGGAGAAAGAACAAAAAAGTGGAGAAAGCTGCGAGTAAAGAGAAAGAAAGGAGGACGAAGGAATGTAGCCGAGAGCTCCAGTTGTCGGGGGAAAGTGAAACAGTGCCCTGTGCTTTCACTTTGCTTTCTCTTCTCTTTCCCTTTATATATTTAGTAATATACTGAAAGGAAGGAGAAAGCGAGAAAGAGAAAGTACGTATTTATGTATTTTGTATATCCCTTTGGCTTGACTGACTGTCTCCCTTGCTCTTGGCTATTGAAAAAGATTGATGACGTCGTATATAGTTTATACATGAGGGGGGATGCCCCCCCCTCCCTTCCAAATAACTAATAATGGAGAGTGGAGTTTTGACACATAATAATAATCACCCTATAACTATAAAAAGTATAACAAGTATAGCGAGAGAAAGTGGAGAAAGTAATTTCCCGCTGATTGAGATTTTGATGGGAAAAGAGTGTTGTTGGGATTTGAGGGAACTAAAGGAGGGGAAATAAAAAAGGGGGATTAATAAAAGATGGACTAATAAATATTTTGAATTGGAGTGGAGTGGTGTAGAGTTGTGGAGGGATAAAATGGTTGCAGTTTTTACGACTCTTTCTCCTCCTCATCTTTACAGACATTCAGACAGACAGATCTTAGATAGCAAAAGAGAGAAAGACAGGTGAAAGGAGAAAGTATCGACTAAAAGAGAAAATAAGAAATGGCCCATGGCCCTGTATTCTATATAACTCTTAAGAGCAGAGTTCAGCTCAGGTGTGCTTTCTACTCTCCTTCCTCGCTCTCTGTCAATGTATGTGTCTTCACCAAATATTATACTAACTATAGAGGTGGGATTATTTATTAGTATTCACAATTCCCATCTTGGTAAGGCTTCTTTTTGGATTTTATCTTAGATCGCACTTAATTCTTTTTAAAAAATAATTAAGTATTCTCGATTTTAATTTCTCATGATATCAGAAGACGTTGTACGTCAACAGAAATTATCTCTCCTTCCTTACGAATTGCATTTCCTTCAAAATAAATGCAAAATAGACGGGAAATGGTTCTTTCTGGAAAACTTGTATTTTTTTTCGTCTCTAGAATTGATATTATATTTAATCTCTGTAAATATGTAAGTGTATAAGTATTTGATCCCATCTCTAGTATTTGTATCCAGTACGTAGACGTATTTACGTAGTTAAAGGTAGGTGAGTGGATTGAAAGGAGAAGCAGCACAAGGTTAGCCTCAACTTTCTTCGTCTCCAACTTCTCCTATTGTGTGTATGTATATGTGTGTGTGTGTATGTGTATGTGTATCTACATTGTACAGTGTACAATACACACATAAGTGAATGCTACGTGAATAGTCTTAAAGTATTTTCTGCTTTGCTTGGCACTATTACCTAATATTATATTATTATCATGGATCATGGACAATTCTCTACACACGCTACTCTCACTTGTACATACACATACACATACACACATACATACACATAATACACAATACACACGTACACCGTATAAACTTCAATAAAATCCAATCTCAAAATTCAATTCTACATTTTATTTACATTACAGATAGAATAAATAGAATTGTAAATATCCTAAAGGACTTTCACTCTACACACAAACTTATTTTTTAATATTTTCCTTTTCCTCTGTAGTATATTGAGATTTGATATTTGAGGATGCATAGAATAGAAGTAACAGGTCGTGTGGTGTATTGTATGAAGAAGCCTGCTGAGTATTCTCTCTCTCTCCTGCAGGAGATATCTGAGATGTCTGAGATCTGAGATATCTGAGGAGAAGGGGGAGGTTGAGATTTTGTTTCATAAAATGATATTGTAAATCGGACGTAAGGATGGGATGTATAAAAATGATTTATTGCAGAGAATACGGTAGGTATTTGGTTTAGTAGTTAAGCTAATAGAATAGTTTAAGGTTACATAAGTATATGAGTATATGAAGTATATGAAATATATGAAGGAAGGGAGAAAGGTGGACCGAAAGGGAAGGAGAGAAGCTCATTTGGAGAAAGTGTAATGGAAATCAATAAGAAGGGAAGAAGAGGCGGGCAGGCGGGCAGCTCAACTCGAAAGCCCTCACGCCGACGTCCCTACTTTCCCTATAACTTATGTACGGACTCTGTGTCAATATCTCTTTCTCTTTCTATATATGCAATAGAGAAAGTAGTAGAGAAAGTAGAGAAAGTGAGTGAGACGGAACTGAGCTGATGAGCTGACTGACGGATATTATTCAGCTTTCTCTCTCCTCAACTCAAACACTCACACGGACAAGGAACGGACGGACAACGGAGAAAGCATAGAGAAAGCACAGCGAAAGCACACACACACCACCACAACACATAATCTCTTTCACTACACTTTCTCCTATGTACACTATGTACACACTATGTTAGACTTTTATGTTTTAGTAGTTGTCCCGTCTCAACCGTCCCCCGCCTGCTGCCAAACCGAGAAATACCCCAAATACCCGCACCCGCCAGACTAGACACCTCCTCTATTTCACTTTCACTCACTTTATGTATATTTGTATTTGTATTCATAACAATATTATTATTAATACGACTTTCTCCTCCTTTCTCTGACAATATTCAATCAATCAATACGCAATCACTTTCATTTCCATTGACTTTCACTCTGAATTCTTATTACCCTACTACTGATACAAGATAAGGATATACTAATTCACTTTCACTCTTCCATTCAAAAGATTTCTTTTTCATAAAGAAGTCTAAAGACATTTAAAGATGTAGAGGAGTAGAGGAGTAGAGATAATAATAAAAAGGTGAATTGAGTGAGAATGATGGAAGGTTTTGGAGAAAGTAATGAACAGATAAGAATGCAAGGTGAAAGGGTATTCCAGTAAAGTAAATGTATTCCAATGTAATATCTAATATGTCTCCATTAAATTCCTGGAGAGTGGGAATTTATTCCAGTTTTACGAGTCACATTGAAATATTCCTATATTCTTATATAAGTTATATAAGGCACATTGATCGTCAATTCTCATGTACATAGAATATTTGTAGAGCAGAGAGCAGCTGCTTCCTCTCGTAGCACCCGAATATTATTACAATAAATATATTTCTCCATATCCCACGAATGTCCTACGAATGTCCTACGTATGTTCTACGTCCACACCAGCTTTCTCTTCTTTCTTATCCAGAAATATGAAATTGAAATTGGAATGGAATGTTAAAGAGAATTTGGCTTTGGCTTTGGCTTTGCTCTCCTTTCCGCACAGTTGGCTTTCACTATTAGACTATTTCACTATTTCACTATTTGACTATTTGCTGACCTCACTGCACTCTTTCTCCATACACATTTGCATATCATAGTACATAGAGAAATATGCATAGAAGTATAATAAGGAGAAGTTATTGCGGCCGAGGTCCGTTCTAATGCATTTATGGCCATTTAACTCCCTTTTCAAGAACACTCGCTTATTTGGATTATTACTACACGTAGTTATGTTAGGTTATGAATATTATTCCTTATTCATAGTATATCTGTAGTAGTATCATTATTTCTCACTCTCTATTCCATTAAATAAATATCTTCTATATAATATTATATATTGGATTACTTTCTCCGTTGACTTCAATCGAATCTTAAACGTTAAAAGGAAAACTCATGTCAAAATGGGAATGCAATATGTGTGTACTACTTATGTGTACTATGTGTACATAGAATTTTCAATCTTTTTCTCGAGTCTTCTTCTTGACACCCTTAAATTGGGTTCGTAACACATTCTAATGGGATTCACTTTGAGATACTGTTGTAGTTGTAGCATTTTAGTGAGATGTATTTCACGTATAGTATACTATACATAATAAGTATGTAAAATATGCAAGAATAGGAAAATGTGTAATCGTGAAAACGAATTCTGAAAATAAATAAAGATAGGAAGCTTGCCAGATTTTGGAGAGGGAATGTGAATATCCATTTTTAATTCCCTGTGTACATTGGTATACATATATATGGATTATGGATATTATGTATGAATAGGTTATTTAATGTATTACAATAATGGCCCGCTTTATAGATCGGATGTTGTCGTTTTCTTTGTGGTTGTCGATTGTCGTAAGGTATTAAGGTATAGTATAAATAAGTAGTTCAGGTATGTAGCGACCTCTTGACATATTTTGAATACATAATAATGGGAATAGCAATAATAATAATAATTGATGGTCACATTTCTGGCTTCTTGGCTTCTCTTAGAATTCTTCTGCTGGAGAGAATGTACTGGAGAGAATGTACTTAAAGTAAGTCAGTGAGTCAAGTCAAGTCAAGTCAAGTCATAAATAAATATTGAGATGATGAATCGAAGGTCTCCTCTGTTAAGTACAAGACTTGAGTAGTTACTTTAGCTTTGGTCTCTGGATTGGATACCTATTACTATAATATGGAATGTGGTTCAGAGGAGGTAAAGTAAAGTAAAGTAGAGGAGACGGCAGACGGAGCAAAGAAAAAGGAGTCGGGCGAGTGAGTTAAGAGGAGAAAGCCATTTCCATTCGATTGGATTATCCATTCCATTACCTTACACTTTATTTATACTCTCTCTCTCTGCACTTGCACTGCATGAATAGTAAATAAATACAGCTTTAAGCTAAATGAATTTATACCCACATAATATTATTAGTACAAACACCCGGGTCTCCGAAATATTCAAACTCTACCCACCTAAACAGCTTTTCAAGATTATAATTTAATATTTATTTTTATTATTAAAAGTAATTCATTTCATATTTCACAACAATTTCGTTAAAAAATCGTTGCTCTCTAAAAAACGCTGAGCTTCTGAGTAATTTTGCACTACGTTCTATTAAAGATCTTTTAAGAACTAAATAAATAGTGTCCCTTTCGAAATTTTGAATTTTTATAGTGTAGAAAGTTTTTCTTGTATAGAAATATAGTTTGGTACCAGAAATAGAGAGTGTTGGAGAAAGTGAGGAATATTTTGGAAGCCCGTGATTTAGGTAGTTAGGTAGTTGGGTAGTTTGTAGGTAGAAGAGAGTTTTTGATGGAAAGTCATTTCCTTTTTCTCTTTGGCTTTTGGATTTGCTGTATTCTCTGTGTGTTAGTGTTGACTGTTCACTAACTCCAGCAAAATGAGTTTTCTCCTTTACGGACTCGTTCACTTTTAGTTAAGTTTAGCTTAGGTACACTCGTACTGTACTACTATTACTACTTGTTCTAGATAAAAATGGAGGAAAGCCTTGATATAAGTTGATTTGATAGTCTACATCTACAGTCTACACATTACATTCCCATTATAATATACACTCTGTATATTTGTACCAAGGTGTTTTATAATCTACACTCTTGCGTATAACGTATAACGTATTGTAGTGTATGAATATTCATAAGAGTGTAGTTAGTGTAGTGAGAGTGAGTAAAAGAAATCGTTAGTTTACTTTTAGTTGTGTTTGGGACAGGGGGAATAAATACAATCACAAGGGCGGGTGGACGGGTACGCGGGCGTCTATACTATTTCTTTATACTTTACATTATTAAACAGCGTCTCTTCTTTATGCAATTGTTCTGTCTGTCTGTCTGTCCGTATACATCATAACTTTTGAACGGGAAAACTTTTTTCAATTTTATTTTGGCATTTCGATATTATAATATATATTATAATTTAAATTATATATCGATAACGACCATTAGTGACCTTAAAAATAGATATAAAAAAATATTTTTTGTATTTCTTACCACAGTTTATTATATAAGTGATACAAATATTATCCTTTACTCTATATACGTACGTACGTACGTAGTACTCCCTCGTATTTACTTAGAAAAGTCTCATAAAACTTTACGACTTTACGAACTCCTTTAATTCTCTCTCTTTAATGTACTATTTACACACTACAACAACATTTATGGATATTCCCTCCAGGAAGATAACAATGCAGGCAGAAAACAGAGGTCAGGACTACTACTCCTCTATACGCCACACGCTACACCCTCATCACTTTTTATAACTAATTTCCTGGAGAAATTCAGCTGAAATTTTCAGGAAAACTAAATAAAAAATAAACTTGAAGCACCAAATGAGGAATTTGACAACACATAAGCATAAAATAACATTAACAAGCCTAGATATATATTAGAAATGCAGTTTTTCAAAAAGTATTTTCAAAAACGATAACAAGTTACGTTTTTTCTCATTGCTCTATATTATGGACGCTTTCTCTTTACTAATGTATTCCAAAGAATGCTCTATATAATATTATATATATATATAATACCTGAGAACGTGAGTCACCTTGATGCTTTCTATTAGGAATAAATAGGCGGAAGGATGTCGTCGGAATTGATGGAAAGGCCTTTGTCATTTTAAGGAAAGCCCATTTGCATTCTTGCATACATAAAATAGAGATACTGTTTGTAGTAGTTATCCAGTATAATAGATTTCCAGGATTCGATCCGATTTCCGATATCTCAATCCCTATGCAGACTATCCACACATAAACACAACACGGGTGAACTACTTCTATCTTATGTATACGTATACCTGAGTGAGTGAGAGCAATCTGCATACATTAGTCAGTCACCTCCTACTCCTCCTCCTCCTCCTCCTACCTCCGTCTCACATAAACCAATTCTATGCCAACCAATTCATAATCCATGTCTTGTCAGTCACCATCACCATACAGAAAGTAGACCAAAATTATAGATTTTTATAATAATTTCAATTTCTTTTAACTTACCTGTAATTTGTGCAGATTGTAACTTTCTCAAGGAAATATATCTTAAGTACTAAGAACCTTACCTGTTTTCGTTAGACTTTGTTGTGTAGGTAAGTTTGCTGAATTATTTATTCTTGCGATGAGATGTGGAAGCTAAATTATTTAGCAAAGTTCTCCTATAGTTAATATAGAAAGACACTTTAGATTAATAAATGAGAGATGAACTCAGACATTCAGTGAAAGTACTGTCGATGATCTCCAATGGCACAATTGGGAAAAGGGATTAGATAATATTAGATAATAATTATTAATTAATTATTGTGGAATGGGGAGCTATAATTATTAATTTAGTGCAATGTGTGTGCATGATGTAAGTATAACGTATTTATATATGTATTAAGGATGCGGACGATGATGAGATGAGATGGAAGGAGAAAGCTTTCTGTGTTTTATGGGTTATTTAATGTCTTCGTATGTCTTATGGAATTTCCGTTGTTGTTCTGGAATGTAGGTTAGGTTTAGATACATAGTAGATGAGGGATTTGGGATTATAGTCACGGAACAGATTCCTAAGCTAAATAATAAATATAGGCAGAAAAAGCAATTTGATTACATTATTAATTATTGCATTTGATGCTGCAATAACTTACAAAGAATATTATTACTTTATCCTTTCTAGTACTTACTGTGACTGTAGTACAATAACCAGAGTCCGGATACATATACTAATATATCTAAAATATTTAAGCAAAAATGTGTCCAAGATATTTAAAAGTTAAAGTTCATCTGTTACTGTGTTCAGCATCTCTTACTATAAAATGTGTATAATATGAGACAGAAGAGATAAATGGAGGAGGAGACAGTTAGAAGAGTGTTTAAGCGTGTAAAATGTGTGTTCATGTTGATACATTGATATCCGGCCTTTGTTTTTTAAGTTTTGTGTTGTTGTCTGGTTTGGAAGGGAGTGGTGTATTTGGATTATTAATTAGCTTGGAGTTAGAGATGATTATGGGATCTAGTTTTCTAGTTTTCCGTCCGTCTTATTCCTAGTATAAGGAATACCTGGAAAATCTTTACATTAATTTCTCGAGGACGGCTGAAATATTTTATTCATGACGTTTACATCAATTACATCTGCTCCCTCGCTACACACAACAGATCTTTCCTCCAGAATATCTCCAGAATATCTCCAGAAAAGCCTTATGAATGACTCCATTCTAATGTCACGGACGACGAGGGGGAAATAAATTAAAATTCATGACATTGCATTCCCATCTTTTACGAATACCTTTCCGTTATACGTATTACCTTACTCTTCTTTTCTGCCAGGATGAATCCTCCTCCTCCTCCTCCTATTTACTTCAGAATATAATATCTGATAATAAATGACAATTTAAAAGAAATAATAGCAAAAAATAATATTTTCTTAGGACAACTCCGGATGGAGCGACTCAGGATGATCTGAAGGCGCTTAGCAAGAACATTTCGACAATACTCGACTCCTTTCGTGACAACTACGACAAACGAGTCAGACCCAATTACGGAGGTAACAATTATCGATTTATACAAAATTAAATCTTAATTATCTATTCAAAATCTTACTTTTCAACAATCTTCTTTCATATATTTTATTGCTTTTGGTTATTTTTTTAATTTTCTCTGATTTGCGAAAGACTTACTAGATTCCTCTAGTTTTACAGGGCGGGCATTGATAAGCATACACTTTACCCCGGCTTTTAGCACTCTGTCCACCAAAGATGTAACAGCCAAGATTTTTGAAGCATTTCTTTGTACGTTTAGGTGCATAAATGGGGTACAATAATAATCCCCTATTAGCCACTACATTGATAAGAATACATTTAGCTGTAAATAGTCTTTTGATTTAAGAATATAATATTAAGATTAAGTAAAAGATTTATTTTCAATAAATAGACTGGTGTGATGTTTGAGAATTTGAGATGTTTGTTGTTTGTAGGTAATGCGGTGGAAGTTGGGATCACAATGTTCGTGCTCAGCATTTCCTCTCTCTCCGAAGTACAAATGGTAATTGACAACAACACAAACGAAAAGCAATCGATTCAATTCTCTTTTCTCCAGCAGAATTCACTCCAGAACACCTTTAATGTCTTCCAGTCTCTCCTTCCAGTACACTCAATCCCAATGGCAATCCCAATGCCAACTAATATTTATTTAATGACTATTACTCTTCTATCTACTCTCTACTACATACACTTTCCCTTTTATGTATACAAACTATTACAAAGAGAGAGATACGGATAGACAAAACCAGACGAGACATCCAGACACATCCTGGAAAGACATCCAGGAAACACATCCAGCAAAGACAAGAAAGACAACACAAGACATTTCAAGGAATTCCAGGAAGAATTCTTTTCCTCTTTTCCTCTGTCCAACTAACGATATAATAACAATAAATCACTCACTTTTCAATCTAATACTTAACTGTACCTTAATATACCTTAACTATACCTTACAAATACAAACACAAAATACACAATCCAATAGCCCAATACAAAAAACCTTTTTCATAAAAGTTACGTCCAAATGCTTTACCATTTACAGCAAAACAAGAATTTACAACTTCAAAATCATTCATTTTTAGCTTTGAAATGAAATTTCATACGTTCCCTGCAAAAATGTTGATTTTTGTAAATAATTTATGAACTAATTTTTATAGAATTTCAAAATATAGCGAAAATTTCGATTAAAAATATTCAAAAAATAGAAAAATAGCCTTAGACTCCTAAAACTCATTCAAAAATACAAAATTCAGCAATAAATGCACGAAATGCACGGAAATGGCAACGAATAATGCATTTTTGAGTAAATGACAAATTATTTGTCTAAATGGTGCGATGGGAATATTAATTCGTGCATTTCGTGCACTTTTAGGATTGCTTTGTTTGCGTTGTAAGATTGCAGTGCCCGAAATAGGTTGTGTTAGAAATAGGAGAATGAGACTGCACTGATCTAACAGCCGGATGTAATACGTAGATAGTAATTTTATGGAGTAGTGGAGTGAGTCACTGGAAGTACTGGAGGTACGCAGTTACTTTTCGCAGAGTTTTCGGAATTTGCTGGAGAACATAGATTTCTATTGTTGGCTCCAGTCTCACTTTCTTCCCACTAATATTATTTTCATTCCTAATCAATGCAAAATGGGAGAATGTCGTGTCGTGTTAATGGGCGGCCCCATTTCCATCTACTGCGCTGCTCTATATTATTATATATACTATACACTAATATACTCTTTTTGGGTGGAGGATCCTCAACATGACAACTCTTCTGTTCTTTCTGTGTAAAAAGACTCTCTTATATTATCTGAATTGAGTTGCAGGCGAGAATACAAAGATCTTATTTTCAAAGGGAAATAGAAAGGATTTTAAATTGAACTTTAGAGAGGAGGAAATAAATGCGGATCTCCATAAGAGTGGATCTTAATTCGGAGCAGCTGCTGCCAACACCAAACTGCCAAACCGCATAAATATGCAAATTAAATAAATACACGCTTATCAGCCTCCCAGAGAAATAATTATTGTTAACACTGCGGGAAGCCTTCTAAATAAATATTTTAATCCTCGTCGATTTGTAAAGATTTTTCGTTTTTGTCTCAACAGGATTTCACGGTTGATTTTTACTTTCGTCAGATGTGGAAGGACCCTCGATTGCAATTTTCAGGCCCTAAAGGGGTCGACACTTTGAGTGTAGGCTCCGATTTCCTGAAGAGCATGTGGGTACCCGACACTTTCTTCGTCAACGAGAAAACTTCGTACTTCCATCACGCGACCACCTCCAACGAATTCCTTCGCATCACGCACGGCGGTGACATCCTCCGCTCAATCAGGTTTATAATTATCCTTTTATTTATTTTAATTAGTAATTAATTAAAATTATTAATAATTTATTAATTGATTCAGATTGACTGTGACTGCTTCTTGCCCGATGGATCTCCAATATTTTCCCATGGACAGTCAACTGTGCACTATTGAAATTGAAAGTTGTAAGTCATTCATCCGCAAACGAAGACCTTAACTTAACAATGACTTTTAAAATAAATAGACAACTATAAACTTTGGGGGAAGACGTGCTAATTGGCCAATAAAAATGTTTTTGTTTTAGTCGGATATACAATGAGTGACATAAGATATAAATGGGCAGCTGGTGCCTCCTCCGTTGGGGTCGCCGATGACGTCTCCCTCCCGCAATTCAAAGTGATCGGCTACAGGCAGAGGGCCTACGAAATCTCCCTCAGCACAGGTTAATACTTTTTATTTAACTTTTTGGAATTTATTAAATTTATTCATAAATTATTCTAAATGTAGGAAATTATTCTCGTCTGGCTTGTGAGGTCCAATTTGTCAGAAGTATGGGTTACTACTTAATTCAAATCTACATTCCTTCAAGTGAGACACTTTTCTTTTTAATTATTTTTTATGTTAAGAATTATGATAATGTTATAGTGTTCTTCTTTGTCCAGGTCTCATTGTTGTCATATCCTGGGTGTCCTTCTGGCTCAATCGGAACGCTGCTCCTGCTCGTGTCTATCTTGGAATTACTACTGTGAGTTAATTAAATTTAAATTAATTAATAATTAAAGACTTAATTGTGACGATGTAATATGCAGGTGCTAACAATGACGACACTGATGTCTTCGACGAATAAAGCGCTCCCAAAGATTTCTTATGTCAAATCCATCGACGTCTATCTCGGCACATGTTTCGTTATGGTCTTTGGTAACTACTCTTTTAACTATTTACATATTTAACTATTTAATTTTTCTTATGATTTCATGTAAATTATTATCTAAAAACTAGCTGCCTTGTTGGAATATGCGACTGTCGGGGTAAGTTTTATTAGTACTTAATTAATAATTATAATTACAATTATTAATTACTGGTATAATAATTAAATAATATTTCAGTACTTGGCTAAGCGTATCCAAATGCGCAAGAACCATTTCGCTGCTTTGCAAAGGATGGCCATCCAACTGCAAACTGCCCGGGAGGAACATTTTATGCAACAACATCGACAAACAGTATGAGAATTAATTAATTAATTATTTAAGGTAATTAGGGAGATAACTAATAATTGATTTGAATTGCTGATGCTGCAGGAGGTTCGTTTGAAAGGACGACAGACGGGAACGTATGGGCGCTCCGGGACTTCCTCCGGAGTTGAAGTGGAACGAGAGCGAATCTACGAAGACGAACGAATACGACAACTGATTCCAATCAATCCTAACCAGATCTGTGGAATCACTCCAAGTGATATAGACAAGTACGTTCTCTTAATTAATTATTAATTATTAAAACAAGAGTAATTAAATACTTGAATTGTTGATGCAGGTACTCCCGCGTGGTGTTCCCCGTTTGTTTCGTCTGTTTCAACTTGCTCTACTGGATAATCTACTTGCACATCTCAAGTGTGACAACAACAACCGATCTGATTCTTTTGAAAACAAGAGATTAACGTACACTGCGCACATCTTTAAATTACAATCACTCAAATAGCCATTCACTAAAAATTATCACAATAAAGTTTAGACTTTTCTACAAAATGTTTTTCTCTATTTCATTTCACACATTATTATGCATATTATCTAGTTATATAGTTTATATTAATATTACTTCACTTCCTACTTTATTAAAAAACATTTTGCAAATTAGGGGTAAAGGGAATTAGGAACCCGTGTCATACTTTAAATATAAATACTAGTAAATCATGAACTACACATACCTGCTTAACTAACTGAGTCATATAGTACATAATTCCTATCAATTCTGAACAATTAATATCATTACGTTCGGTTAGTCTGTATGATTTTCTGATTAGAAAACTAAATAAACGTGAAAATATGCTATTTGACAATTTATACAATGAAAACAAAAAAATTAAACGCATTAAGATAAGAATAAAATGGTAATCTAATTAGGTTGAATACAAACAACTAGGATTATGTTATAAAATAACTGGATCACTGGAGAACTGGAAGGCTTGTGTAATTTTAGAGTGCAAAACGAATTTTATTATTCATCACCGATAGGCAGAAAAGTATGAAAGACAATTTACAATACAAAATAAATTTACACATCCTTCAAATCATCAGGCATTGGATTTTTTGGGTGCTTGTTCTCAAAGTGTTGCTTGTACGTTTTTGGATCGGGCATCTGGGCCTGCAAATTAAAGAATACTTAGAATACATATTTCATGTGTGCATATTAACAGTTTTCATTCCTTCCGGTCTATTCCTTTTAAAAAATGAATAATCATTTAAGTCAATTTATTAAAGTACCTTGCAAACAACGCAGACGTAGGTAAGTGCCTTGGCAGCAGCCTTTTGTTGTTCGCTTAGAGAGTGTCCTTGGGCCTTTTTAGCTTTGGATGTCTTCTCTTGGGCCTTAGCCTGAGACTGCAACTTCTGCTGGCCTCGAGCCATGTTTTTGTCACCAGTTCCACAACTTCTAGCAACAAAATCCTCGGTCTAACCTAAAACAAAAGACAATTTTGATCAGTTTTAATTTCTATGATCATTTTTCCGTCTATTTTTTTCCTAAAAGGAAAAGGTCATCTTACTGGAGACTACTGTTTTCCTTTTTAACTAACATTTAATTGCTGCCTGACAGAGAGTAGCGTCAATGCTCACATATAATTCAAAATAATTGATAATTAATTGAAATCCAAGTCACATCACAATATAATCATAAAATAAAACAATAGAGCAATTATATCACTGGCAATAAACTCACACCTATTATAACACAAACTAAACAGAATAATAATCACACGGTGTGTGTGTGTGTAATAAAAAGATTACTAAATTATTTTGGATTACATTATCCCACATAAACATAACCCAAAGAAGCGATAAGATATTTATTGTTGCAGATATCAGAGAAGAAGATCAATTACATCACTACAATTGGTGTAATAACTCAATAACCGTCACAGTGGACAACTCTTGAAGCTCTAGGATAACAATAATCAATAATAAAATGAATAAAAATTAAAAAAATCCCAAAATTGACAATAAAATTAGCTTTTCAATTTCTGAACTGTAAACTTGACATTTGTTAACATTATAACGTAATTCGAATATGATAAGACTGTATTTGGATTACTGGACTTACGCAGACAAGAAATGAGAGCAAGGAGTATCAGTTTCGAGTTTCGAGTGACTGCAGATATTTAATGTTTAATGTCGAGTGAAGGAGTAAAATAAGGATTAAAACTGAATGTAAGGAAGAACAGATGACAGAATTGTAGAAAGTTTAGAAAGTTGAGATTAAAAAGAGTTTGGAGATCTGGCGATGCACATGGATTGAGGAATTGTCAATTATTTATTGTGGAATGGCTTAAGTTTTCTTTGAACTTCTTATTGTATTTTAGGGAATGATTAAGCTTTTATGACTACTCTTCCTTCCTCCCCCTCTCTGTCATTTAATCTTAAGAATGACTTATTCCTTCTTGGGACATTTTATTTTAATGTCTTCAGAACGGCTGTTTTGTGAGTTGTGCTGTGGAAAAGTGTAAAAGCTACCCCAACTAACAACTAAAGATTGCAATTTAATTTTTGGTTATTATTTATATAATTGTATAGTTAGTTTACTTACTGTTGTTGTACTACAATAAAAGACGATGGTCCACTTCTTTTATTCCACTCGGCTGGCCCCCTCACTGGCTATTGAGTTGAATGGTTGTTGATCTTTGCGAGCTTCTTGATGTGTAAGTTCAGTTGGACGTCTTCGAGTTCGTGGAAGTGCATAAGAAATTGGGATACAAATATACGCAAGCTATAAGAACATACGTACTTGACTTCAACACTAGTTTTCTGCTACCTTCGTTCCCCGAATCCCTAACGCTCATTATCCGAATTTACAAAATCCATTTTCAATTGCTCCTTGCTGAAATCCTTAATCAAAGCAAAAAATGAAATTGATTAAAAAACGGATTTACATGTAACTTATTTAGCCCCATTTGAAGTAGACATAATATAGTTATATAGTAGTTCTGCTTGTGTGCTCCATTTAAATGCTCAAGGCTTTAAAGAAAAATCATCGTAACACCCCTAATGCATGGTGGCTGTATCCATTTGCTGATGTAAATGAGTTAATCAAAATTTGAACCACAAAAAACCTCAGCGCTTAATGGAGTTCCAGTTATTCTGATAGATGCTTTGCTATTTACTTGGCATTTCAGATATAAGATTGTATCCAAAGAAAGAATGCATAAGCAGAACAACCAGAAATAAGGATTTTTTGAATACTTACTGAATACTCTATTAATTTTTTTTATAATATTAAGAAATATTAAATATAAAATTAATTAAGCTTGAAAGACACCTATTCTAAATGGGTAAAATCGAATTGGCGGAAGAACAAACAGAAACTGGTGGAACCGCCAAATTAACCAAATTTGGAGAATATGCCGAAAGTAGGGGTGGACAATAGCGGAACAAAGTAGAAATGGCAGAAAATTGGTAGTAACATACAAAGGCGTATAGTGTAGCACCTACTCATTGCCTAATAATAATGCTAATATAATTATTTATCACAATGCATCTATCCACGTATTACTTCCCAAGATACATCTTTATAAATATACTTGCACTAGACCTGTGTCAGGTACGTCAGTGAACAAATCCATCACTAAGCTATGCATTTATAAATGCACTTGAATTAAACCTGTCTGTGTGTTGTATGCGTGTACAATGTACCAGCAGTCAAAGATGTGTTAATCTAGGACAAGATGAAAAGGGGCCGCCCAAGGCGACTTAAACTTGCACTAGAAAAAGCATACCTATACTATTTAATGCGTTTATGATCTTTTACTACGTGTTACATTGAGATTTACACAACTATTTTTATTATTTTAGTACCCTATATTGACTAATTCAGGTGACTAATTTTAAAATAGTTTCTGCAAACTCCCCATCTTCCGCAAAATTCTACGAAAATAAAAAAAATATTTCTCCGCCAAATCCTGTCTAGTTTGCCGCCAGTTATTACGCACACATTCTAAACTATGCTTAGCTAATCATACTTTAATGCGTACAATATTGTTTATGTTTGGTTAACTCTTGAGTCGGGTGTTGGTGCAATGGGATGCGGGTCTGAGTAGAAAACTAGCTCCGACAAGCATTATCATAGGAGCCATTGCATTGCCAATACGTGTAGGTATTTCAACACGCCTCGCCGCATAATACACCAACTGCAACTGAATTCAACACAATATAATATACTAATATAACACGTAACACTATTTAATACTGCAGAAAGAGAGAGCATTTATTTGCATTATAGAAGTCTTTATTTGAATATGGAGCCCAGTAGAACTCTCCCGACGATGCCTCAGAGTTTAGTATGCAAATACACAATTAGCCAATACAACAAAGTAGATTATAGAGATTATTAGAATATTTAGAATAAGATAGAAATATTCATTTACAGTGTACGTACATTGCAGTTTGTAAATATTGCTACAATTTTCCACTTGCTGTTAGCTGCTAAAGAAATGTTTTACTTTGACCATTGACTTCCAGAAAAGGCATTCTTCGGTGCATCACAATTAAATGTTTACTAAATTTACATACGGATTACCTCTAAATTTACATTGATTCCTAAATAAAGTTAAAATGCTACTAATACTACAATGTGGAACGACAACGAGCCATTTAATTTCATTCAAATTTAATTAGTGCTGGTGGTTGTGATTTTGCAATTTTGCATTATCCCAAAGAACGTTGACAAACAGTGCACACAACTTTTGACCTGAATATGACTATTCGCATAATGTTATCTCTAGTATGGATTAATGGTATGAACAAGCTAATAATGTATATAAATGTAATCCTGATCGGTTTTATGTAAAATAGTTTAAAGGACGCTGCTCCGAAAATAATAGAATTAGAAATGAATGTTTTAAAGGGTAAAAAATGTGATTTAATAACTGTAATAATTATACGAATGACAAAAGAATTCGTTGGATGTCCTCCTCCTTTGGGCCGCAGCTCCCCGGTTGCAGTTTCATCTTTATTTATCGAAGAATATTTATTTATTATTTATTAGGTTTTGTTTAGGGAGTATACAATTGGCGTGGGCGTGGCGGCTACTCTTCTTTCTCTCTCGTTCTCTCTCATCAGCCTTTTTATAGTTTGTTCTTGTTATTAAGTAGAAGAATCTAGAAGAATCCATCTCCAGTAGGATCGTTGAGCCATGGATAATTATTTGGACAGCGCATGCAGGTGTGAAGGCGGACTGTCTCTCCAGGAAGTTCCTTGGACGTCAGTGCACAACTATTCGGGTTCTGCTAAAAGGAATCCATAAAAACATTCGCTCAATAGTAAATGTACGCAAAACTGGAGAAAAAATAAATAAAATATGCTGGAGAAACACATACGAGACAACTGCGCCCTTCGGCTACGTCGCACTTGTCCTTCCAGGGGTCGAAAGACTTGACTTCGCTCTTCGTGCGTGGATTCTGCATCCACTGGATAACTTGCGTCATCGTCACGAAGTAAGCGTCCTCGTGCTTCTCCAGAATCTCATCAATCCAGAATAAAAACGCTTCCAACATCTCGGGGTTGTTCTTCAGCCAAGCGGCGTGGAAATACAATCCCATTGGGGCGCGGTTCTGCTGATAATGTCTGCACAAAAAACAATGACATTTTTAATTCAAAACAGTTCCAGTTGTAACATTTTTATAAATAAATTGACCTTGACTTAATAGATTACCTGTCAAAGTTGTAGTTGAGGAAATTGTAGAACTGGTCTCCAGTCAGAATGTTATTGCAAGAGTCGACCATAGCACATCCGGGCAAATCTTCATCAATTGTCGGGTCTTCACGACGATCCAACTCGTTCATTACCATCTCCCACACAGCGTGACTCCTACAAATGCACAAATAACTTTTAGTCTTTTTCTGGACATTTTTATTTCTTATTCAAAAAATATTCAAAATGCTGACCTAGTTGGACAATTCTGGAGATTTCCGTGGCATTTGTGTGGCATGCGGAAGTACATAGTGTAGGGCCACAGTGGCGGGTTGGTGAGGGAGGCGGTGACAGTGGAGTCATACAAAAAGGCCTGTTCTTCCATCATGACGAATTGGTTGTTTCCTCCCACTCTGAGGTAAGGGGCCCGAAGTCCGACGACGGAGTTGTCCGAAATGTTGGCAAACTTCTCGACGATGATCCTCATGCCGGCCATTTCCTTTGCCCAATCGTCCACGGTGGCGTTCGACCAGAAGTTCTCGTCACTGTTGTGGGTGATGGAGTGACTGGCAATCTCGTGTCCTCGTCTGTGCAATTCCTGTCGCAATTCCCAAAGTATTTAGTTAATCAATTAAATAAATAAAATTACAGATTAAAAGAATTAAAAGTACTTGGACGGCGGAGTAGTTTGCGTATTTGTGGGAGAGGAAGAAGGTGGCTTTGACTTGACATCCATTCGGATTCTTCCTCTTTCCATTGAAGATCTCGTTGTACAACTCGATGTTGTTATTGTTGACGGCGTCGTCGAAGGTGATCGTGATCATTTGGGGAACTTGTGCCGACGGAAGGTCACCTGCAACATTATCGACATCAATCAATCAATTATTTTCAATTATTAAACATTTCTCACGTCTTCACGACTTCCAACGCCTTCCGACCTTCTTAGGGAATTATTAGATTTGATCTAGATTAGAGATTACATTAATTAAATTAGTATTGAAGTATTGACCTGGGATGGCGGTTCCGTCTTCGGAGCAGAAGCAGTCGGGCAATACGCAGACGGACTTGTCACACGGT
>JAQFYC010003488.1:0-20601 GCA_034694165.1 Tomocerus mixtus
TTTTATTTATTTTTCGATTCCGACAATGCATTAATACATAAATGTCTGCTTATTCACAACACAACATTAAGTCACAGCGTACCTTCAACTTCAAATACAGGCTAATCGTACGTACGAATTATCTTTAAATTACTCGAATTACTTTACTCTTAGCGTTAGTACCTTACCTATCGACCCCAATATACAGAATGACTTTCTATATTGTTTCGTTTTCGTTGGTTCACTCAAACTAAACTATGTTTGGTAGTGCTTTGCTTTCGATCAAATATTTGCGATTTTAGTAGTAGAGTTATGATAAAAGCAAATTAGTACACTTCACAATCTCGAAAAGTGTATTCGATACACCGAAAATAGACAGTTAATAAGTTCGTAGGTAGTACAGTACAGCAGTAGATATAGAAGTAAGGTTCCTATTATTATTAAAGAAATTTTACAATTAATTATATTAGTATCTACAGATGGAAACGTGGCACACAGAAACACTCAATCTCTGTGTAAAGTTGAATTTAGAGTGAAATCTAAATGAAATCTTACAACTAACTCTAGGACATTATTTATGATATCGTCGTAGACAGTATTTCTATTTGATTATTTAAGACAGATGGAAAGACATTTGCCCTTCGTCGGCAGCAACGCGAAGCCTTTCACGCATTACTTCAAGTGTTGAATAATCTGGCAACTTCAAGTAATTGACACAGGTCATCACAGACGGCAAGAAAGAATCGGCGTCCGCTGGTAAATCAATCGTTTTACGCACTATGGTTAGCGGAGGCTGCAATGCTTTAAACCCTGAAATTAAATCAAGCAAAAATTAACAAGTGCTCTCAATATTCATTGAAATTAAATATTAGATCAATTAAATTAAGTATACAGATAATGTCAATACGACAGTCTGCGGTGAAAGTAAATTAAAAGCATTATAAACATTTTTAATTATTTAAAAAACAGCCATTTTGGTGGTTGTCTTTTATGTTTAGACACTTTCACACGAAGAATCTAGGAGAAAAACAAAAACTTTCAGCGTTTGAGATCATTGAAACAAATAACTTTTAAAAACAACAATACTCTAGAAAATAGAATAGCAAATCAATTAGAACACGTAAAAATAAAGTAAAGATAATGTAACTTACCACCGACGGGGAGACGAGGAGATCCAGTAACAAATTGTAAAAATTTGCGTCGATTTTGAGCATTATACGACGCCATAACTTCGAAAAGGAAATGCATAGCACGGGACTCATGAGTGTAGCCATGGTCAGGTCGGCAACACTCCATTAAAGTTTTCAGATCCCATGTTTCCCCAATAGACTGTTATAAAAGCATAGTAGATCATTAGTAAATTAAAGGAAACCGTAAAAGATACCTATATAGATACTTAGATACCTATCTAATACAATAATGCCATGGATAGGGAATCGAAAAAATGGCGAAGCACCTTCCCAATAATTCTCTTTCGGCTGGGCCAACCATTGTTATATTCAAAATTAAGTCTTAACCGTACGCACTAAAGAGCAAACCGAAAACATTCAAATATTGACACTTTGCAGTACCACTCTGGTAAACTAACTAACATCCAATCTGGCAGTTGTTATGGGCGTTCTCAAGATTCTTAATATATCATAATCGTATTTTTAGTAGGTTTCAATACAGTAAAAATACTAGTGCTGCACTGATAAGAAGCGCTACCAGAAATTGAGTGGGAAATAGCTTCATTGGGGAGAGTTACGTATATATTGTCAGTGGGTCGAGAACTTTTGAAAACTGAGGCACAGGTTTCGAATGCTAGTTTAGGCATATAGGCCGGGCCGTCGTGAGTTATGAGGGTATGAGGTTTAGTAGGGATATTTTTACTCCTTACCTGATTTGCGCCACAGAACACCATTTCTAATTCTTCAGGATAAAACATTTTCAGCGTAGACGACGGGAATACTGAGTCGAAGCCTTCACGCCAAGCTTCCATCTGACGAGACACTCCTCCCACAAGCATCCAATGATAAACAAGCTAAATGCACAGAAAAAAGAAGTATTATTGAAAACCACAACAGTTTTAAGATTAAAAGAACTTAAAATGAAATTAAAAAACGGTAAAATACTTTGATATATTCTTCGAGGTTATGAATTGTAACAGGGATATCCTTTCCTCCTTTTCTCAGCTCGATTGAAGGATGGCCAGGAAGTGTAAAATCTAAGCCTAGATTGTCGATACGACATCCGTCAAGAGTCAACGACTCTAACGACGCATTCAGATCGTGTTCATTTATACTTGACTTCTCTTCTAATTTCTTTTTCTGAGATACAACACCCACAAGTTGCCGAATACTTCGAGCAATCGTAGAGTCAACATCAGCTACATCCGCTAAACACATAGATTGCTCGCTACCCAAGATCCATTTGTACTGTGTCTTGCTCAAAGGTAAATCAATCTGAAATATTTAAAATCATTAATTGATTGAGCATTTGTTTTAAAGAAAAAATGATCTATATACAACTATGTTTAGTATTTAGATCAGTACGGCGAGCGCGATTTCCTCAAAAGCAAGCCTCAGTTAAACGAAACTTAGTTTAGCGCTTCATCATCTCCAAGACACTAATCGTACCAACTACAAAGTTTTAACGAATATAAATAAATCGAAAATTACCATTCTGGAGTCCATGACAGCTTTAGCCATAAACTTGCCCATGAACTTAAACTTGGATTTGATTTTGGTTACTTGTCCAGCCTTAACAGACTTTCCAATGGGCTTAGGGAATAGCCCTACACTGGTCTGTACATAGGACTTGGACTTAGCATCACCTTCATCTTCTGCAATGGAGTGGTCGACGGACGATTCACAATGCCAAAGATCCAATTCTTTCTTTTGAAGCTCTTGAGATACAAGTGCGTAAAATTCTAGTGTTGGGCCCAAGCCAGTGCCAACTTCGTTTTCATACTGAATCTCCAGCAGAGGTCTCGAAGAACCGAAGTCTTGCATTAATTGCTCAGCATGGTTGAGAATATTATCACGGGATATTGTCCTTTTCCTACGATCTAAGCGAGGTGTTACACGATCCTGTTAATAAAAATTTCAAGTATTAAAATTTCGAATTCACAAATGGACAAGAACTATTTGCATAGATTTTATTAAGAAAAAAGATCAGTACGGCGAGCGCGATTTCCTCAAAAGCAAGCCTCAGTTAAACGAAACTTAGTTTAGCGCTTCATCATCTCCATTCCCCAAATAATTATTTTAAAAATATTGATATCAATTGAAAACTTACTTCTCTTTCGGAACTGTTGAGTTCCGGCACCGCATCCAAAAGACGTTGAAGCGCTCGATCGCGATCAAACGATATGGAATAAAACAGCATTTGACGAGTTTCGAATGGAAACAAGAATGGGCAAGCAACGCCGATTTGTTGAAGCCATTGAGGCAAATTCCCAGTCATAATCACAACAGGATCTTGCAACTGACGTTGCGCTTTGGCAGCTACTTTGGTATTAATAAACTCGCTTTGAGGCAACAGAGCAGGCCCAGGGAGAATGGGCCAATATAAATAACGCCAGAAGCGACATATGGCATGAATCACACGAAGAAGAGACAAGACGGGCAAACTTGGGTCGGAAATCGTCACCGAATCAGGAAGTTTGCCACTTAAATAGGCCAAATAAGGAGGAAGTGGATCTGGAACTAAGCCTTCTGTAATACACAAATATAAAATTAATTAGTGATCAATGTCACGGCTCAAGGAAGCATTTCACAAGTTGGGTAGTTCTTACCATTCCACAAAGGATCTTTCTTTGATTTTGAGCTGTGTTTTATAGTCGGAGGTTTAGATTTCTTGGAACTTCCTTTCACAGAAACTGAAGCACTTGGAGTAGCTCCTTCTTCAGGCACAGGGCGGTAATATATAGTATGCGTTTGAGCCCAAATTCCAGAAGAGCCTAAAAGTGCAGATGTGGGGTCGAATTCTGCTTCTAGTTCGCCACTCTCTCCTGAAGACATTCCATGTTGACGAATAGCTTGATAAACAGTCATGTTATACGGTAGTACATGTTCCCCTATCATGAATTGCAACTTATGTCTCGCGGTCCCTTGGGATATCACAACTGCAGCCAGTGTGTCGTCTATATCATCATCACTGCAACAAACACAAATATTCAATTACGAGAAATCGTAAAATTTTCAATTTATTGTACCTATTAGTCAAAAAGCTAGCATTTTTCTAAAAGTAGCAGTCAATTATTACCTATTATCATCTTCCGAATCTCCAGAGTCTCTTGATTCTCTAATACGCCCAAATCCTCGAACAATAAGGTAGCGCTCAATAGCTTGTACTAACGCGAGAGGGTCAATCTTTACAGGTCCGCCTTTCCACTGACGAAGTGTATTACAACTTGGATGTCGTTGCAGAACGCACTACAAGAACAAAAATTAAATATAATGAACCGATTTATAAGCTAGGCTATTATAGTACAACATATTATGTGATTTAATGTATATGTACCTTAAGTTGATGGGTATTAAAGAAACGGAGTGCAGAGGTAGGAGCAGCACGAGCGCTTCCAGAAGTCGTCGGCAGTTCGTGAACTTTAACCTGGAATTGCTCCAGTTGTGAAAAACATGAATTAAGTTTGACAACCAAGGCTGACAAGGCGCTACCCACGCTGGAACCTCCGCCAACATAAGAGTCCAGTTCCTCGCCGCGAAGGGGGTCCAACTACATCAGCAATTAAACATCATCAAGTTAATTCTATGTAAATATATACTATTCAAATCTTTCGGGTAGTTTAATTTCTTATCCTTTAGCTCTCATTTTCATATCTGAAGATACTTATTAAATGTGATAGTAAATAAACTCACGGGACAATCGGCAAAAATGTGAACGAATGAACGCAGACGGACGTCACGGGGTGTAGCGTATCCTTCTGTTTCTATTAAAAATCCAAGTAGAGCCCCAATAAGACCAGAGTGATTGACTTCAAATGAGGAAATATCCGATTCCACAACAACTGTTCGAAGTTCGCGGAGTGCTTCCAAAACCTTATTTCTCTACAAATACAAGACATTAATATAATTTGGTGGAAAATCATTCATATAATACCTATTATAATTGCAATTACAATTATAGAAAATAAAGATAATTACCTCTCGGAGATTGACGATGATTTCGCTCAGTTTTGGTAAAATTCCGATTCCATCGGCGCTAGCACCAACAATACCGGCTACATTTATATTGTCAATTCCAAAGCAATACTTCTGGGCAAATACATTGGTTTGCTCCTTCAGCCACGTTTTGACGTGTTCTTTGTATGAAATGGCCAAATAAGTATTTGCATTGTGCCTGTTCGTTCCGCTGCTACTAGCACCTGTGTTTCCAGTACTGCTGCTATTTCCTACTCCATGAGATCGATCAGAATGAGAATTATTTGCCGAAGATGAATTGTTATTCGCTGAGCTAGAACTAGAAGAGCTTCCGCCACCTCCCCGAGTCCATCTTGACGGATGAAGGCTGGCAAAGAAACTAGACTTCCCACTGCCACGTTTCGTTGTCGACGGAGGGACATGTGTATGAGAACTACTGGATCCAGCAGTCGCTGACGAAGATGCTCCTACGGCACTGCTATTGCTTCCTCCTACGCAAATTAATTACAAATAAGTATTAACACTTAATTCTTTTTACTTTTTAAATGCCAGCAGCATGTCCCTTAGAAACATATAGTAGGGAATTACAAAAAATAGAGCCCAAAAAGAAACTACTTAATGCACTGCCTCAGGCAAAATATCGTTTGAATGACCATAGGAAAAGTTTCTTACGTCCAAACAAATCGTGAACAACGCAAGGAGCTGTTGCTGCTCCAGCACTAGTGGCAGTCAAAATCGTCGTCGGATCCTCTTGCCGAACTCGCCTGGATGTTGATGTTGGTATTGGACGCTTTGACACTCGTTTCCTTTTGAATGCGTCGCACAAACTGGTAAAAGGAGAATTTATCTCGGTTAATTAAATTGTTAATAATCGACAAATTATAATGCAAATTCAAATTAAGTAATATTGTACTTACGCTTGTGTGTCGTCGTTATTTTTTTTATCATTGACGTTTGAACTCGAATGTCCAGACTTAGATCCGGCAAGAGGAGTTCCTGAGGCACTAGGCGTCTCGGAAGAATCCGATTCATGATTAAAATTAGTCCTAAATTTCACATTATTATTGACAGAAGTTGATGATACGCCTGAAGAGCTATTCGAGGAAGACCCCACGCCAGCGACATTGACATGGGAATGTAGTGAGGCAGAAGCTCCGTTCGATCCGAAAACTGCCGCTGCTAAGGCTGACGAAGGTAAACTGACAATAGGGTCAAGATTGTTTGTATTTGCTCCTCCACCGACAAGATGGCTCACTCCGCCTACGGATGAATTTTCTGTACTTGTCACTGATATTGAAGTCACGTTAGGCATTGGAGCGCCTGGTTGTTGCATAAAGAATCCGCCAACACACAATCCATAGGGAGTGGGAGGTAAATGTGGTATGGGGAGAGGCAGGCCAAGCGGTGGCTGCTGTAATGACATTGTTGGAGGTGAAGGAACATTTACCAAAGGAATTTGAATATGTGGTACACCAGTTAGCAATGGAATTGCAGAGGAATTGGTCCCCGTGTTGTTGGCATTACTTCCGGGAATTTGTAGATTGCTTGAGGCAATTACACTGCTGCCGCCTGCACTGGAGGAATGGGGCCCTCCAGGTGTTGAATTCGATGTGGCAGGCATACCAAGTAATGAAGCGATTTCAGACTTTATGGGAGACGGACCAACTACTTCAGAGGAGGAGATTCGAGAGATTTGATGAAAAACTCCTGCAAATTAAATTTACAAGTTATATTTTAAGTTATGCATATAAATATTATAAATTCTTCAACAAACTCTCAAACAATAATATCTACCTTCACGTCGAAAATGAACAACGAAAATATCGTGCAACTTCTCCATAAACAGACAACTCATCTGGAAGGCTCCTACCACAATCTTGAGATCACTGGAACCAAGCATACTTGCCAAATTATTGGAAACTTGTTGAGGTTTCAATGTCTTCTCCAATGACACAGCTGGCAAGAAATGTATAATTCGCAGAAGAGTTTTAACACAGCTTTGTCTTACAGCTGGCCCAGCGGATGAACTATTAGCTTCACTTAAAAGGGCAAAGAGTGGTCTTAAAAATGAGAGTGAGAAGTCCGGATGGCTTTCCAAAAACGACGATCTAAGATCTGGTCCACTTTTGTCTTTTGAGTCACCTAAACATGGAAGTAATTAGAGATAATTTTTCACACGTAATGTGGGTATTAACACTACTCCAGTCAAATGTTAAATATTTTAGCTTCCTTGTCTAATCTAAAACTCTGCAAAAATTGAACAAATAAATGGGCTGTTACCTGCTGATTTTGCATTCGAAAACACATTAACTTTTCTCTGCACTGTACGTGCAGTTCCGGTATCTTCATTTATTTGCTGCAAACCCAGTAAATCGACTGTGTAAGTACGTCCTTGCATTGAAAGGCTTATTTCGTCTTCACCCGACTGATGAGCAGCCTATATAAAGAAACATATACATTGTATACAAACTTCCCTTTTCCGGTTCTCTGCTGCCAAAATAATTGTCAAGTCATACCTCGATGATTTTAGAATCAAATGGCGAATAAGAATTCCATGTTCCGCGATCATCACGCCATTGCCAATGAACCGCATCTTGACTTGTTATTTGGGGATGGGTCATCATTGTGTTGACAGCAAATATGCCATCTTTAGGCAGTTTGGGCATAAGCTCAGCAATTAGTGCTACAATTTCTAAAAGTTCCTGAGGATTCCTAGACACCAGCTCCACCTAAAATAAAATTCAAATTTTAGCCAACAAATCGTAATAAAATGCAGAAACGATAGACTAATTTATTTTTTAATACTTCTTTGTTTCAAAACGCAACACTAACCTCCTCAGTTATATCAAGGTTGACATTAGTCGATCCCAACAACAGGGACGAGAGGGTGCCCACAATATTTTGTTCTAATAGTTTTACTGCTATACTAGGGCAGCGGGCGCAGAGCTGAGCCAGCATTCGTAATACCAATATAAATGTTCCCGTGCTGACGACAGGGGGTGTCACTACCAGCTGAAATAAAAATTATTTTTTAGAACTATTGTAGTATAAGCCATGACAAGCATACATAGGAAGAGCAATAATTAGGTACAGTACCTAATTATTGCTCTAAACAATAGTACCTAACGGAAAATAATTAAAAACACGTTCTTACCAACTGCTGTAGATTGGCAAGCAACTCCGGACTTGCGATTTCCTCCAAACGTTTTGGATCATTTGTAAATGAATCAACAAGACGGCTGAAAGCCAAACAGACACTTTCAACGCTCTTCTTGTCCTATAAAATGAATATAAAATGCGTTAATTATTCCAACATTCCAACATCAAAAGTTCTTATATGGGTAGGTAATTTACCTGCTGTGTTAGTCGAGACGCTAAGAATGGTAAGGAATCTGAAACCACACTAAACTCATCAGCATGTACACTTTGACAACAATTGGCAGTAATTGACAACGCGGCTCTTTGCGCAATGATGCTGAAGAAATCCAAGTAGGTAAGACAGGCGCTCACACCTCGCTGCAGACAAAATTAAACAGTTTCATTCTCTTTCGTTATACAATTCGCACATAAAGTAATAAATAGCATACAAAATAAAGTGTCTGACTTACAGCTTGCAAGATAGTCTTGGCATGGCGTCTGGAGAGCATTTCCAGTGCTGTTAAACTTTGTTCAGCCACGTCCATACATTGAATAACTTGCAATTTTTCCAGAAATACTGGAACAGCTTCAGCAACCACAGGCGTCGAGCGTGGAAGAGCCTCCATCATGTATGTCAATGCACGACAAGCATGGTTCATCATGTCAAAATTATGTTCCATGGACAATAGCGTAATAAGGGCTGGAACACATTGCTTTACGGGGAAGCCAGCTAAAGTGTCTTCATTACCCATTACCAAAAGCTGGCACATTTCGATTGCTGCCTGTAACTGTTGACCTTCATCCCCCACTGCTTGAAGTCCTTGTAACAAATTCTGTGCTCTGGTCACTGTAATTAAAGTATTTTCATTAATAAATTTAACATCAAAATCTCTATTGCCCAGAATTCATACGAAAATTAAACTTTCATCGTACCAGTAGAATTGCTCATTCCTCGGTGCAGTAATTGTTGCATTCGTGGGGCCAGAGATCCAAATAAATGAGGCGGCAACCCGCGCGCCTCTAGAAGAGCCTGTAGGCGTCCCATTTCTCCTTCGTCACCGTCAGCCTCACCAGCCAGCATAGCCAGTCCACGGCTAAAGGCGGTCGCTGCTGCTGCAGCGCTCAGAGACCCAGAGCTGTTATTTCCTGTTTCAGAAGATTCGCCCCCACGTGGGGCTGCAGATGAAGAGGACGAAGCTTGTTGATTTGTAGGCTGACCAGTCGGAGGTTGATTGTTCATTCCTGGCTCACCTGATTTTCCTGTAGAGCTGCCGGAAGGACCCCCGCTTGCTTCTGAAGACGAAGGACCTCCTCCCCGACCGCACCTGCAGCAACACACAAGTATTTCCCCATTAAATCATTTTATGTCATTCCAATTCCAAAGTAATGTAGGTTATAGTATATTAGATCAGTTTAATGTAGTTAAATAGTTTCAATAAACTTTACATACGATTGCGTAACTAATTTTTATGATTTCCATTTTCAAAACACAGCATCAATGAGAGAGAATAGCTATCCATAAGCATAGATTTATTTACGTAGATATGGCCTGTCTATATCGAATACTTATCTCTCTTTTGGTGTAAGAAATCTCCAAATAAGACCCAAGAGGGGAGTGTTATCATTTATACCACTATTCCCATCCCATTCACTGCCCGTACAAACTTAAAACGCATCGACATAATAATGAGAATGTTAAAATAACAATGAGTATTATTACTCATTCTGTCCCGAACCTGTCTCTGTTGTACTTGTACCATAGCCGATACATAGTGTATTGGTTATGCTTGTACCTAGCCGAAGTTGCGTTCCTGTCATGCCAATAGCCTACTGTATTTTTATATGTAGCATAGAAGATTTAGCTTTCGTTATAGTTTAACTGTGTCACACAGATAATATGTCCACTTTCCTTGTCTTTTATCTGCTAAGTTGACGGCAAAACAAATATTTTTTGTATGCACACAGATACAAAGACAGGTTATCAGACATGACATAACATAACTTATGCCAACGCAGGAGTACTAAAAGGCATACAAATGTTACCTAGTTTAGTAAGTTTGGTTCAATTTCCTGTACACAGTGCAATACAAATAAATACAATATAATAGCAAATAGGTCTGCTTGTGCCTGCGGTGAGGTAGCGAACAAGACCAAAGTTTACATTTCTAAAACCACGATTCAAATGGTAATTTTTAGCTGCATTGTATTGTATTGAGTGCTGACTGTAACCAAATATAAACATACATTGCGTTGTCACAATAATTGTTAGTTTAGTTAGTTAGATCCAAACCATTTATCTACAGAACAAGTCTGTGACCTGAAGTGTAGTTACTATACTACGCACAAGACAAGTATACTTATTTATAAATAGCTTGGACTTGGGCGGATTAGACAAGATACAAGCAAATGGATTGTACAACAAAACAAATTTTAAACCAAACAAATACCCTCACTAACTACAACTACGCTGCCTACTGTCTACCTTTATACACTGTATAGTAATAATGCAATTATTTGCATCTATAGAAAATTGCATCTTATAATATTTATGGTAGAATTAGTTTAATTAGTTCAGCACGTCGCTTATGAATGCATTACCAATAGTAAATTGTCACATTACATTTTCTATCAATATTTTGAAGCTATATAAAGGAATGCGTCATGCGTGTTACAAAATGAAGATTTTTTGTCAGTAAGTATAATAGTATACCAGTTGCTCGCTTCTACATGTTGTAAACTAACTCCAGTAACTACCTACTGTACTAAGTACTATGTATTACTATACTAAATACTAATGACCAATACAACACATTAAGATTTTTTAGATATTATTTCATTTCCATCTATAACCATAATCCGTTCTAATTTGTAGATTACTCTTTAGATTCTAACGATGAGTAAGTAAGCTCTCATCTAAATTGGTAAACTAATCGCTGACTAATGACTTGACACTGACAATGGACATTTTCTCAGTTTGTAGTATAGAAATAGAAATGCATTTAGCATTAGGCAATACTCAATAGTCTACAATTTGAAATGATTCTGTCTGACTCAGACACTCAGACTGGTTCATAGTTGGGTTTAGTTGGCTAGCTTTGTTCTTTGTGTCCATAAAACTGGATTACTAGTACAGAATATATCCAATGTTCCGTATGCAGTACATTGTTTATTTTAGTCAAAGGCAGCCTATGCGTGGCTTAGTTGGTGTCCTTGTCCCTCTCGTAAGTTATTGGACGACTTTTAGGCTTCAGTATTTGGGACAAGAAAAGAAGTAGCCTTCTTTTGTAAATATAATATACAACTTTAATATATTTAATTCTAAAGACAAAGAAAAACGAATATTTCATACATTTCATAAGATAATTGATGCATTATCTCTTCAAACTCTAGACTTCTCAAATGATAATCATTATAAAAGAATTCGTCTTCCTCTTCGTCCTCGTGTACTCCAAACGCTACTTCGTCCCCCACTGCATCACTATCTCCACATGCATAGTCCATCTCAATATCCAAATTATTGAAATCCATGATTTTTAAAATTAACACTCACTTTAACACTTGTCAAACAGTCAGTAATTTCTCAAGTGTAGTCCAGTTAAAAAAACAGTGCATGTAGAATGTAGATGGTTTGCGTTCAAACTTTAAAGTATTAAGTATTCCAAAATTGCAACTTCAATATGCTCTCTGACACCCTGATTTCTTGTCGTTAAAACTTGTAGCAAAGAGTATTATATTTAGCTATTGACTGCTTATTTTATTCCAATAATGTAAAAACTGTCCCTTGCTCTGCCGAACACTTATTACACATAAATTGAAGACTACCAAACCGTAAACCGACCCAGCTCGGACTGACTAAACCTAATTTGAGATTGCTTTTTATGGTGGGGGGTGTGTAATAATGTAGAATGAAGAGAGCAATACACATACATATAAGTTATACTAATGTTTCTATGCCAATTTACAAACTTATTGCTGATTGGGGTTGGACTGAACTTGTGGAAATGATGTATAGGGTATTAGCAGTCGTAGAAGATAAAGATTTTCAGTCCGTCCGAGTCGGAATAAGATGAACGTGTCTACGAAACGTACTTCTTTATTTGAATAATCCGAAGGAATTACCTTGACCAATATCGGCTATTATTTACAAACGATTCAACTACTAATTAGCCTAGGCACCCATTTTTCTTTACTTACTATGATAAATGATAACCAAACCAGGACAAATGTAGGAAATGCAAATTTTCCATAATATTTACATCTCATCTCATAGGAGAATGGGAAGATGTTATTACAATATAAATCTGAATACCATAATCGGTAAATCCGTACTCATAGCCAAACCAATTCAAATTATGTTAACAGACAGTAGAAATAGAACTTTGAACGCTATTGATATGAACTTGCCTTTTAGAAAAGAAGCCAATTAGTAATGGACAATCAATAGAAATTCTACTGTGGCCATAAAGGTCACAGGACAGGAATGCAAAACAGTTCTATTTCTATACTATCTATACTTATCAAGAGTACAATTAAACTGATCAATATTATAGTTTAAGGAATGTGCAATTGTATTACTAACCTGCTGCTGGCACAAGACCCCGTTGTGTTAGAGGAAGAAGCTGTGGCGGCACTAGCACCACGACCGCTGCTTCTACTTGCACTAGAGTTTCCACTTGTGTTAGAAGTAGATGGAGAACTGTTCGAAAAACTTGACCCTGTTGTGGTTGAACTTCCGCCACTAACTGTCTTTTTCCGTAAATGTTTCTCTTTTTCACTTAATATTTTTGCAGTTTTCAAACTTAGTCTTCTGGATGCCTTTTCTGGCTTTTCTCTAGTGGTGTGTTGGCTATCAAAACTGGCACGACTTCGAAGCTGATACGGGAATCCCGAAGACGACGAATTGGCACCTTTATTAGTTCTAGAAGACGGGCCCGGTTGATTTATGTCACTAGATTCTCCGTCGCTATCCACAGCAGTACTAGTTCCAGTGAAACTTTCAGTAGAACTGTACGTTGTGGGCGAAATATGTTGTGATTGGGATTTTCCTCCGAATCTAAGCTGCTTTGAATTATGTCTACTTCGCGAGGGTGTTCCCCCAGTGGGGTTCGATTGTACTTGTTGTGACGACGCTCCTGGAGAGGACACAGGAAGAAATGTTGGCAATGTTTGATTTTTCAATGCTGCAGCAGCGGCTCGCTGTGAAGCCGCCGCTGCCCTACTTGGTGTCAGTCGAAGACGTGAAGAAATGCTAAAAAATGGAAATAAACCCCCATTTCGTTAATGCCATGCCTTCTGCCTTCGATCAATTGTGCCACTTCGAGTTACAATCTTATACGAATAAAAAGAGAATTGAAATTATAAATCAGCTCACCTAGAATCAATTGATTCAGTCTCGTCCGCCGCGTCGCGCAAATTCACTTCTGCAAACCCTTGGTTTTTGCTTCCCTTGTTGCCTTTACGGGAATTAAGATTGTTTTTATTTGCTCCACCACTATTTCTCCCAGTGGTTTTGTTTACTGTCGACTTTCCTTTGTGAGATGAATTATGACTACTACCAGTAGCACCCCCTTCGACACCTCTCCCGGTAGGTGTCAGAAGATCGGACAAGTCCTTCCCGGGTGGGATTTCTTCTTCACGATCCGTCGTTGTGGAGTCTTCGTCACTGGTACTGGAAGTAACGTGTTCAAATGAACTGGGGGTTTCAATTCTTCGTTTCCTTAATTTTCTCCCACCAGTCAAATCAATATTATCTTTTCGCTTTTTTAAATCTAAAGACGACACGGATAAAGAGCTACTGCTAGATCTTGTCGTGGTTTGATTATGACCTCGACTTTCTGTTTCCAAACGCGATAACTTGCCACTTTTTAAATCATCTGAATCCCGATTTCTGTTCAAACGCATAAAACAATTTTTAAATTAATTTAGTTCCCTCTCATATAAATACAATACATTAGATTGGCTTTTATAAATGGGGATTACACGTCATCAAATCAAGACTGAGAAAAAATTCAAGGCTTTAGGCTTAGATATAAAATTATTGTTTTTAGCTTTCATAGCATGTGACATAGATTGCATAAAAGACATACCGTGACTTCCTCTTAACAGGAACACTTATTGGAATATTTACTAAAGGTTTCGTTGAAGTTGATGATCTTCTGGTTCTTGGGACTCTGGGGGATTTCCCAGCGCCTTTAGTAGGGTTGGCATCAACGTGGTCGGCCATAGACCTTTGACTCCGCAGAGGGCATGCCAACACACCAAAATTAATTACTATCTTCTAAGCAGTCACCCTGCAAAAATAGTAAAAATAAATAGTACAAATTAGAACTTAGGTACACAATGTGAATGAACTAACTGTTTAAACCACAAAATATAACCAAAAATCATATACTTAATAACAAGTTGAATAGTAATAATAGTAAGCCTGTTGTAGTATATATTATACGCAAAATAGTGATAAATTCTATCCAGGGAATTGTGAAACAAGTGACAAAACCTTCTCCAGACATTGAAAAATACATTTGGTGATATTCATTGAACTATACACTTAAAAAGCAATCAAAGTCAATGCTCCCGAATTCGAATTTTACGGGTTCAGGTGCATTGACTTTGTAAAGCTTTGAAACTCCCGTTTGGTGTTTACTTCCTTTGGGTAGTCAACCCTAACTCAAATTAGTTAGTTTTGGAAGGGAATTCGTACTTATTTTTAATATACCCTATTTTCATCCATGTTTCACGTATAGAGTAATAATTACTACTTATTCAAGATATTCATATATATTACGCCTTCACATATACTGTACGCACTTACGCATAATAAATGCATATTGTGCGGTTATCTTCTATTAACTATTAGCACTAAAGTAGTCTAACTTTTCAAAATTTTCAGAAATTCTGTCTATTCTGTGGTGGAATGAACTGGAACATTAGGAACATTATTATGACGTAGCGCACAGTATCTAGCTTCTTCCAACAGAATCACATACAAAATATAAGTCAACCAAATGATATTTATTGTATTCTAAATGACCCTTTATCTTATCTTTGTATTAAACTACGTAGCCACATTAAATCATTGAAAGTAATAATATTGTGCTTGTTTTGTATACTGTGCAATGTGCAGTGCACTGCACGCTATCGACTCAACTCTGTAATGAAATGCAACAATAAAACTAAACAACAAAAAAATTGTCATAATCAAAAGAAATGTTTGAGGAAAGTAATTATTACTTGTACTTCATTAAACTATGATAAATAAAAGACTTGTTATTACTTGCTATTGCTAAGCTAATAATAACTCACTATACTATAATAATATGACTATAGGTATGTATATTGTGTTAAAACGTAATACCAATACTAAACAATCAAAGTTCTTGGTCACACTTCCTCCTCCTGTCCTGACTACTGCAGTCCAAGACCAATCCAATCCTAAACCCAACCTTTGCATATGTTATGAACGAGAACAATAACTTAACACTAAGGACTACTTCTAGTACATACTAACACGAATAATGAACCAACCTATATACACAAGGCAAGGTGATATATAACTTACTCTATATAGGTACATACTTTTAAACATACTCCACACTATTATAAATTATGTATAATGCCCCTGTTTCAGTAACTAATTGATTTACTAATTGATTTGAACATAAATGGCCCTTGCAGTCTTAACGATGAGCCTTTGTAAATGGGATTTGGAATGTAAAGTATGAACTACTAAAGGCACCAACCAACCATATTTGATTAAAGTTTCACAAAAAATCAAATACTCAAATGGACGTTCTATTCGTATACTTATACAATACAAAACACAATGTACTCCTTTGACTTAGCTAGTTGCGTTGCTAGCTACAACTAAAGCTAATCCTAATCCTAACTTTTTGGTATCAGCTGATGTACATTTTGGAGTTCTAGAAACTCTCATTTGTTGGGACTCACCTTAATTTGGATCAACTTTCCAGTCAAAGCACTCAATTACAACAAAAATATGCCCTTTGCAACAGAAATGTAGAATTGTTCCTTGCTTTAATTGTTAATGATTGTAAAACCCAGGCAAGGCCATCCCACGTTATACAACACCACAGCAAAGCTCACAGAGAGAGAGATCTTCAGCACTCAAACGAGCATTCAACAAGAAAGAAGTATACAATTCAATACACTCCTCTCTCTATATATTACACACTACATCCACAACAGTGCAGCTCGCCCATGCCAACACAACCTAGTCAAGTCAAGATGTTTTTATACAAGGATACTCATACCTTGCCTTAAAAGCACACGGGAACAGAAATGTACCTACATATAAGTACACTTTACTTTGCTCTCTGTTCTGTACTACTACTTTGCTGTTACCTATACAGAATATTCTCTCAAACTCAAAACACAGCTCTATAGCTATAGCAGCATAACAAGAACTGAAACAGCACCATCACAAACGCAAGTTAGGCATTATTGCATTGATTGCATACATATTTATATCTATTGAATACATAGCAGCTAGTAGTTTACTTTAGTTCACGTTCACACAGTCAGCAACCCTAACTCTAACCTAACATAAAGAACATAACACTAACACTATCCTCTACTCTCTATACTATACATGAAGAGTAAAATTGTAGACGTAGAATACAATGCAATCCCTTTTAAAAACTCTCGTAGAGTTAGCGATAGCATAACTAGCACAGCAGAAAAACTCTTAGTGTTATTTTGGTAATACTTGTGGATGAGGACTGCAACAATTTTGTGGATGAGGACTGCAACAATTTTGTGGATGGGGACTTATATGAGTGTGCCTTGACTTCAATGTGTAAGTAAAATCGTACATATGCATAAATACATAGCTATAGGCACATGGCACACAAATACAATATGCTGCCTTCCTAGCTTGCACTTTGTACTTACAGAAGACGTGTAATAAGTCACAAAGTCAAGTGTAATAAGTTGTTAACGCAGCTTGGCTATGTAGTGTGCAGTTTGACTTGACGTTATACAACACGTGAAATGAAAACCATGTAGAATATATAGGTACTAGGTGGAATACGCATTGGGTACCACAATAAAATAATTTCTGCTCTAGCTAACAATAATTATTACAAAATTCTAACAATAAAAGTACAGAAGTACCAATACCAAGTTAACATTTTATACTTGCATGGAAGTGTGCATACATAGTTCATGATATGCTTTAGGTTTGCTCGCATAAGTTGGTAGTGTAGTTAGTGTAGTATTTCATGAGCACATAGGAAATGGGTAGTGCACGACAGCACAATAAACCTGACTCTAGCTTAACCAAACCACCTAACAAACTACCCTGCCTACTGCCCTGCTGCAGTTCCCATTCGCATTCTCATCATATCATATAATTCCAGGAGCAGCAGCCTTGCGTACAAGCGAAGGAGAATAAGCGAACTCATCTCCCTCCAGCTCCAATATAATATATATCCCATATCCTGCCTGCCTGGAGACTTGACATCGACCATGCGAACAAAGACCTCGGATGACCCTACTCATTCCTCGATTCCAGTATTTATAAACACCTACCTAAATGCTGTTAATACCTTTCGTAACACTAACATGTTTTTTCTAAACTCATGCTTGTTTTATGTCGTATATTTATATTTGACATAGCATAGATGTTTAAATGCTGCATCTTACATCGCTATCGCTCAATGTCAATGTAGTATATACAGTAAAATCATTGCGAATTGTTCGTTGTGCAAGATCATTGAGCAGCCTGCAACATAATACTCCCCTAACAAAGCCTAAAAATTGAAAGAATTAATTATAAACAATAGCGTCATTTTATCGAAACTAATAACTTGCGGGACTGGATATATAAGTCACAAATATATTCCTATCAGGAAGCAAATAATTTGCATACACATAATGTAGTTCGAGTATGGAGATTATTTGTTAATTGCTTTCATTGTATAGATAAGAATGTGATTCGCGCATAGCACGAAATCTTTTTTTAATGTACACTGAAAAGTTCCTCTCTGGCCTAAATGAATAAGATAACTAGATTTAATACAAAAGCTGAAATGGGGAAATACAACCGACATTAATCATTGTATCAGGTACTTACAATTAGTAAGGCGTCTGATGTTGTCACTGTCTTCACCTTTCTTGATCTCGGAATCAAGTCAAATAATTGCTATGGTGGTGATGATAACGACTAACGACGAATGGTTCAGAAATCCTGCAAAAATATTTAATATCAATTAACATGTATCCAGGAATATTTGTAATGTGCTAATTTCAAATTATAATAATATAACAAACGCTTACATGTTTCAATGATTGCTTTGATTACTACAGAATCGCAGAGAAATCGATCTCGGAAGTCCTACCAATTAATAAGTTAACTGATAAGGTTTATCATTTATTGACACTTTGCCGATTATGTAGACGTATAACGTATGCACCGTGGGTACGGGCTACTTTCTGATCGGAACAATTGCCTGGGTTTGGGTTCTGGTTTAATTATTATATAATAATTAAGTCAAGGTCAAACCATATATTGCATATAGTTAGGATTTAGGATGTAGGAAGGTGCTATTCTTATTCTGTTTTACCTGCTCAACTAACTAACTCTTCAACCTCAACTGCAACAATCCCTTCCTTTGTCCCTTACTTTAACCCTTACCCTTCACCCTTGCCTTGCCAACTGAAATCGACATTGACCCTGAACATCCCACATCCCATGTCATCACTCATCAGGATCAGTCAATCATCAGTGGACATGAAGTTTAAAATGACATCCTATCACCGACGAATTTGCAGGGAACAATGAATAATCAATAATAACAAGTTTACTAGCAAAATTTACCCTTTACCTGTCACCTATTTTATCAATTATCATGTGGTGGACATTGTCCCTTGTACATTGGACAACCTACCTACCCTACGACTCTGACAACCTACGATGACACGAGACGAGAATCATAATACATATAATATTAATGAATAACAAATAACTGATACCTACATCTACATCCAACATCATCAGATGTTCTATCAATCACACAACATCAAAATGCTTTTAAAATAATATAATAGATATAATGATATGACTTACAACTTATTGTCGCTGACTATTTCCTGTCACCTGTCGATTTCTAATGTTGAACTGACGATGAATATTTGATAGCTTAATGTAAATGTGCACGTGCAGTATTGTTGTCTAGTGTTCGCTCCTCCAGTCCACAACAGTCAATCCTCAAATCGTTTAACATTTGATTCGACTTCCGTTTTCAGCCATCAGTAAATGAAAAGTTATTTTGTAATTTTAATACGAAGAATACGAAACGGATGACGATGACGAATACACGAACTACACTTACACAACTGAAGGATGAAGTGTATGCGACGGATAAACGTCCAACTTCTTAAATGATGAACAGCTGACGTCAGATATTCTATCGTCTTCCAACTTTTGTCTTTTCTTGTCTGGCTCACTCTGCTCCCATACTACTGCTCCGTGCTGCTGCTCTACTCACTCTACTACTATACTGGCTGGCTGGTATGGTGCTGCTGCTAATAAACGTTATTTACTTATCATCATGCATAGATAAAATAAACCGGTGCAAACGGATGTCCTCATGTATCGTCGTAATCACAAAATTATTAAATGTTTCTTATTAACTAAATGATGAAAATAATTTAAATAACATATTAGAAACATTTAGTACTAAATTCCCACTAAATCTTACAGTGCCCCACGTTTGGGGTAAATTGAAATTCATATTTGAATTTCTTACATCAACACCTTTAAAACGATATGACACTTGCCATATGTTTCTATTTAAAAAATAAGTATGCGTGGCCAGAACTCCGTGGGGGTGTGGACATGTTAATTTTTACCTCCTCTTTCGAATTCTGGAAACAGAATTGAAAAAAGTTGGCGCGTTCGAAAGTTAGAGCGTGGACACACACACGTCCTACCAGACAGCATTGCTCTTCTGAATATGTATCTGACGATACATAATAAAACTAAAAGTAGGTACTTCTTAAGTACTTCTCCTTAAATGTGTTACTTTATACTATACTATACTACTTATACTGCATGCATACTGTTGTTGTACTATATACGTCAACCTTCCTTCCCTCGCCTCTGCCTTTATACTGTAATACATTATCCAGCGAATGCAATGCGCAATGCATTGCAATGTCCACAGTCATCCATAGTCCCTTCAGCTAGCTGTATTATACAGTTTATTTAAAATGAAACGCATACCTTACCTAGTCCATGTCCGCAGGGCCTGTCCGAGGCATGTGCGGCTGTGCGACTGCACAGGGCCTCGCGCTTTAGGGGGCCTCGCGCTGGCCAAGA
>JAQFYC010003489.1:0-20600 GCA_034694165.1 Tomocerus mixtus
TGTAAGTGTGGATACGACAAGTTTAGTTACTCACACTACACTCGCACAGAAACCAAACCAGGAGAATATTATAACACACCATAGGAGAAATATTATCTCGCACGGAAACTTGACAAAGAAATTCAAGTGTGAGAGTTTGGTCGGTGTGTGAAAATCGCGAGACAAAAGAGCTATACGTCGTCACCGTACAAACTCTGGAAGGGAACTGAAACTCGTCTGAGGGGAATGGTTTTTCTTACTTACTTCAATTCAACTGTTCACTTCTCTTCTGTTACATTACATAGGGTAGATTCTAGATCCAGCATGAAACAGCATGACACAACAGCAAAGCTAAAGGCAAGGCAAGGAAACTAAAGCTGAAACTAAGCTAACGCTCTAACTCTAACATTCTACTTCTACAGATATAAGCAATGCAATGTAAGTAACGTTTCTATGTGCATGTACGTGTGTATGTATCCCTGGCTCTGGTTTCCTTTTCTGCGTGCATGCATGCATGTGTCTATCTGTATTGTGTATAAATGGATTGAAGATTGGGCAATAGAAATACTCCATTCACTTTAGTTATATTATATTATCCTATGTGAATGTAAAGCAAGCAAGCAGTCTGACATGAGACTAAGACCAGGCCAAGCCAAAGCAAGCTAAGCTAGAGAACTTGAGTAGAAGTGGAAGAAGAACAAGTAAGAGCTAAGCATACATAAAATCATAATATACAAGAGAACTATGTAATGTAATATATGTTGTAGTAATAAGACGGACGGACGTATACGAGAAGACGAAGAAGAAGACGGTCGGTCGGTGAGTGAGGAAACCAGCCAAACCAGAACCAGCTCGACTCACACACATGACAGCTAAGCAAGAGCAAGAGCAAGTCAAACCAAAACCTGCCAGCCGAGCCCAATCCAAGCCAGAGCCAGACTGAGGATATCTCTCTACAACTTACAACCATTTCTTACTCTCTTTTCCTCCGCAACTCTGATGGTCTGCTCTGTTTTCTTGGCCAAACCCAAACCAAAGACTCTCGACATTCACATTTATTCTTCTACATATTACATATGCCTACAATGTATGTACTTGGAAACTAAACTTAAACTGGCCTGCCTGACTTCAGTTTTGTTCAGTTCCCAATCAGTCCTGGATTGGCCTGGACTTGCACTTGCTTTGGCTACCAGAACGCAAACCGAACTAAACCAAACCAAGACCAACTCCGTTCTGCAACAAAACAGAAACAAGAAATACTTTTAGAGTCGATTCTTTGCACTCTTTTTCGTTTCCATCGCTCTCGAGGATACTGTCATGCGATACAATGGGAATGGGAGACTCTTTCTCTATATATATGTTGTAGTAGAGTGTCTCGGCAAGTTTCCTGTCCGTGACGATGAGCAAGCGCCAACGCCAATGCCAACTTTGTCATTTTCGGACTTTTTTTTTACACATTTTAGTCTTTTTTCACAAAGTGCTTTTAGTCGGCTTCTGGTCACTTCATCAGATGGACATGTACAAACTCTTTTACGATATACAACATACATACGACCTTAAGAGTATTTATTCTAGAAAGGAAACCTTACTAACTTATTCCATCAAACAACTATAATCAAACTACTTATACACGTACGCTCAACTAATTATCTTCCTACACACGTTTCCACTTACACTTATAGTAAGCATATACCTACTACCCTTCTTCTCTAATGTTCCATGTTCCAGCTGTAGCCCTGCTATTCCTATTTCCACATTTACATTTTTTAAATATAGTAGTTTCATTTTAGTAATCTCCTGTTTCTGGGGATATTTATTTAGTATTTGCCAAATTGGCTCTAAGCATCGAATTAGTAAAAAATCTGCAAAAATTTTCATGGGGCCCAATTTACAATAATTGGAAAGAAACTATGTTTAAGTCATAAAATATATGAACCGATTGGTTGCAGAAGGGTAGATATTTAGAGTAGTTTTTGTGAGATAAGTTGTGCAATCGTAAATTCATGCGGAGATAGGCCAGTAATCATTGGGGTTTGAGAATCCACATCAGAGAGATAGATTCTACGAGGACGAGGAATACTACTGTATGTTTATATTGACAAGACAGTCATTCTGACTCTGAAGTCGCCTTGCAATTTAAGAGATCGGTTCAGCTCCCAGTTCAGCTTGAGCACACATCCACATCCCATCGACTCAGTTCACCAGATAATACGCAAAGAAAGAGCAAGTGAGTGAGTGAGGAGAGTATTAGACTACAGAGCACACAGACAAATATTATTCGAGAGCAAAAGCTAAGTAAAGCAGAACAGATTCAAAAATATACTGATACACATGCACACTATTTACTTCTGTGTAAGTATGTACTATGCTATGCATGTATTCTTGTAAAGAGATGGAATAGTATTTACAACAAGCCAGGCAGGAGAATGAAATGCAATGTAATGCATTGCATCGCAACGCTACGTTGAAATATATAAGTTTAAGTAGGAGCGACAGAAAATATTCTGTGTGGACCAGGCGAGACCGAACTAAACGAAACCAGAGGAAAATAGCGGACTGTACTTAAGCGAGTAAGAGGGGGAAAAGAAGGGAATTCAACCCCGAGGAAATTTTAGGGTTGCTATTGCTCTATAGAATATAATAGAATATTGCTCTACGCTCCTTTACAGTTTACTACTATGACATAACAAACTAATGCTTCCTTTCCTTGCTGAGCTGAAGCTGCCCCACACAACAAAATTACATACAGCACAACACAGCACACGAAACATATACGTACATACGGACAAAATCTGAAATCTCTATAATGGCCCTTCTACACAACACAAAACCTTATTGAATCTCTTATAAAAGCAGACTGCATTTACTACAATCGTATATACGAATTATATTTACTATATAGAGTGTAAGTACCCTGTGATATGTAGCTAACCTCATTGAGTTGACTAGAATCTTTCATATTGTATAGCTAACAGGGCAAATAGGTACAATGTGTATCCAATCTACAAATACAAAGTATATGGTATTGCAGAGATATATTTATTTACTTATAGATAGTAGAATATAGCAAAGAAAGATCAGCCTGCAAAGATCTTTTTGCTATACAATCATAGACCTGGGCTACTGACAGAAAATCATAGCATAAGCCATGCTGTATATGGCAAGTCTCTCTTATTTTTGTGTGTTTGCATGTATTCATGTACTTACGTACTATATTATTGTGTTTATGTTTGTGTTGTGTATATAGAATTTATGCATATAGTATAAATATAGCTGTAGCGAAGGACCCGAGTTAAAATGTCCAAAACGTTGTAGAATGGACCTTTGTTGTCCGTGACTTTTCCATTCACTATCTAGAACAGAATAATGCATGGAGTACGTAGGATCTTTATCGTCAACAGCGTGGAGAAAAAGTATCGACATGAGTCGAGCGATTGTTTAGAAAACTCCCCGCATCCATATCCATCCATCCGTCCATGCCTTGGCCTTCCCATCGTAGCCTTTCAACGTTGCAAAGAAATTTCCGTATTTTCTGAAAAATATGTACTAAAATAAAGTGAGTCAAATGCAAACGGTAGATTTAATGCAAAATCTCAAGAGTACAGAGCACAGCTAAAGCAGACCAGAGTTCGTTTGCTGTGGTATTTTGTTTGGTTTCTTTGTTCCCTAGTTCTATCTTCTCTTCTAACGAATTCCACACATTTTTATAACAGGAAAGAAATATTCCGTTCTCAAGGAGAAGAGACATATGAGCAGTTTGCAAAGGGGAATCTGTTTTTGATCAAAACTTGACTTTTTGTCCAGTCCAGTGCAATGTGTCTGCCCTGCAAAGCACACTTGACTTTTTTCCTCCTCCATTCCATCCCGTGTTCATGTTCATCTCTTTTCTACTTAGGTGGACAAAATCTGCTGAATAAGTAGTACTATATTGCCAGCAGCCTGAAGTAAACTACAACTACATACAACCTTATCACAGTATGTGTAACAACATTATATCTACTTACGCGACACGATATATAATAGGAAATGAAAGACTGGTTTGAAGGTGTGAGATTTGGTTACCAGCCTTTTCCATTGTGCCATGGCATCCTTGTATTTATATTATGTTTAGGAAAAGTGGATCTATTTACTATACTCTAATAATATTAAGTAGGTAGTTGGGGATATATACTTGCATTTCTAATAAGGTAGGAATATAAGTATATTAGGTAGTTAAAACTAACTTGTTTGTGTAGAACATAGAACATACTGGAAGGGATTTATATAACTAAATCGCAATGAAAGTACAGCTGCCTGTAATATTACATAACATGACCAGCTAAATTCCTATACGTTCCTACAAAACTACTTAATTACATATTATAAATACAAGGTGTAAAGGAAATTAGAAATGTACAACTGGTTTAGGCATTATGTAAAATTAGTAATTATGAAAAATTAGTGATAACTAATTATATTCCTAATTGTATAAGTATGAGAAACGATTTGGCTCCTAGGGATATTTAAACCAGTGATATAAATCATAAATGCATTGCAATACAGAAAAATTGCTAGGAATTTTGCGCCTTTATAGTAGACAATGAAATATTGCAATGAGCAACAAAATTAATAGTATTAATTTACTATTTGAATATTTTCGGTATTTACAAGTTTTCCAAATTGGCTGCTTGCGACAAATACAAATTGAATGGAGGTAATAAAGCTAATAGTTAAAACGTGTTGGGAAGGATGTAAGAAAAACAGAAGGAAAAGCCATTACAGTAAAGAGTAAAGCGAGCAAAAACGGATTTCAGTTTTGTCAGTTTGCTTTTCGATAAGAAAGAATGTATGTAATGGAATGGAATAGATAGATAGTAAGTAGAAAACAAGTACAGAATCTGCTTCACTACTTATTACTCTTCAAGCTGACGGTATACATTTACACTTTACACAACACAAAGCGCATTGAATTCAATATCGTGCGGTTTAATGGTCTCTATAGGATTTACATTATGCAACTCTGATGCGATGGGATGCGATGGGAGCTGATCGTAATAACGCATTGCATTCAAATTCTCATAAGTACATTGCATACATACTTGAGTTTTACTTTATACTGCTATCAACTACACTTACTGATATAATACAAAACGAAGAATCAACAAACTAAGTACAGAATTCATCCATCTACATACATACAATGCATACTTAAATACTTACTGCAATGCAAGACACTATCTAAGACTAAGCATACATTCGTGCGTATAAAGATGCTCACTACTCATTGTCAGATGCATTAAATACCTAAATACATCACATCACATGCTTACATAGGTATACATATCTTTAAGCAGTATGTATACGTTCGTACCGTATTTCCTTGAAACTGGATGTTCAAAAATGTAATTAAGGACAAATAGGGAAATCGATGCGAGTCTTTTAAATTGTGGCGCGACGAAGCAAAAACATTTTTTTTGCAAATGGGACAATAATACTTTAATGTATAATAATTACATAAACTTTACAGATATTTGCGCTACTAAAAATTGTAAAAAGTTTATCCTTTAAAGTGGATTGAACATTTGCACATGCGCGTGACTGTAATTTTTAACATTAGAAAACGGAAAGAAGTAAAGGAGCAATATGAGCTCATTTATGTGTATAACATTTACATTCACACAAGGGATAAGATAACTTATCGTTAGCTTATGTAAGAAAGGATCTTTGCCAGTGGATAATATATGTAATAATGATACTGATTGTGGGACTAAAGTTTCTAATGCAACTTAAGTGTTTGTTATGTATATGTGTCTGTGTAGCTTATTAGATCTGAGGTTGAAGGAACATGTGAATAAAGGAACTGACTCACGAAAGACTATTCAAGAAGAAGCAACAGCATTAATAAGACTCTCTTTTGTACATACATAGTCAAATAGGAAATATCTATTCAGTAGAGGTAGGCGCAGTGGGTATCTATATACTGATAGCTTATGTTAACTATTCAACTGTCTCAGATAGAATACAATATACATACATATACAAGTAAAAGAAACTTAAGTACATATCGTACTTACATACATACATACGTAACACAAACTACATAAGTATACTTTCAAAAGATATATATGTACATATAAATACATAATATTGGACACCATGTATTAAAGTAAGTAAGAATGTTGCATTGCATTGGATTGACAGTGCATCCAGGAAAATAAAGTAGATATATGGAGAGAATAATGTAATATTACAATACCAGACCAGGCCAGATACCTACATGAAGTCAAAGCAAGTCAAGTCAGCCACATATAAACTGAAACTGAACTGAAATGCTGCTATATACGTATGAGATGTGTGTATATGTAGTACATACATAGATAGGAAAAGGATGCATGCATGGAACAAGAACAAGAAGACAGTAGATAATATGTTTTATTAGAGAGGAGAGGGTTAAAGGGCTGCAGTGACCTGAGGCCTTGAAACAAACTTTGGAAAGAAATTCAACACTGATGCCTCCAGATATCATTAGCCGCTTTGCATGAATCTCTCTTTCTACCTATCATATCAACTGTGTCTATCTTTCCCTTTATTTCTTACCTCGGCTCGACTCACTCCCTCTGCAATATACACACAACTACATAAATACGTATACATACATAACACAGACTGCCTACACTATATAATGTAGATACTATGTACTAATAAAAACTAAGTAGGTATGCATCTTCCCTAACATACATAAAATAATATGTAATAATGTTACATGTGCTTTGCTTGCTTATTTTGTATACATAATACTTACCCGTGGTGTTGTGTTATGTTATGTTATGCATGTAGTGAGTGATTGTAAATGTGAACTAGGTTCACTTGATTTGCCTTGCTTTGAATATTGTATGCTGGATAGAATGCATTGGATTCGACTATTCGACTATCCAATGCAATATCATGTAATGTGATGCCAAACGTAAACCAGGACAAGACAGTGAGAATTATAAGAGCTCAAGCTCAGCTACTTATATGTGAATTGAATATAAGTACAAGTACAGGACGGGGCAGTCTTTCCCTTCTGCACTAACAAACAACTACTGGAACCTATATAAGTAGAAATATATATGCATTTCTTGTATGTAAATATTATATTTTACCTGTTCCTTTCTATATGTAGTGTAAAAGTAAACTCTTGTATTGTATACCTGTAGCTAAAGCTATGTATGTAAAATGTGATAAACAATCTTCTTTTTTATTTACTTACTTACTTTCTTTGGTTTACTATCTGTTATATGTGTATAGTTATGTGTTTTTATTACTGCCTGAACTGCACCGCAAATATCAACTATGTATATATTATGTTTCGTATGTACTTTATGTAAATGTAGTTAGTTGCATCCATACGACTTGTGTAATACAGTACACAAACGTTTATACATTTAATACAGATATAGGTGCATGCGATTTAAATTGACTTGGCCTGGCTTGGTTTGGCTTTACTTGACTTTAGGAGGTTTACGTAAGACAATGCAGCTACCTTACCTATTGCACAAACAAGAGAAGCTTTCACGTAAGTCAACTTATTAACAGCATACTATGTAAGCTATATAATAATACAATATTTAGGAATATACATCCTCGTTCAATGCGTCTCAAAATGTAAAGAAAAGTGGAGCTAAATTGCAAAGTTCAAACTAACAATAAGTTGTCTATTAGAAATAATAATTTTGCTATAGATAAGCACATTATAGCATTACCTACTACACTATGCGCAAACTCTTTTAACCTCACAGTGCAGTAGTACGATAATATAACATCAAGTCATTTTTTATTAGAGATATCAGCTCGCCTTCATTTAATGCATACAATCACACACACAACGCTCAACAATAACACTCAAGAAGAATATTAGGTATTACGTGAGGAGCACTCGATCACACAGACACATCCACAATCCAATCCACATCACATCATACGGCTGGATGTACCTAGCAGGTAAATACATTAGCATACTTATGTTATGTTGTGTTGTCTATGTATGTACGTATATCTATCTACTATCTAGCTATCTACTTACTTGCATTACATACTTACATTATGTTACGTATCATCTGAATAGACGCAGGCAGACACGTTTTCTATTACTTACGACTTACCCCAACTAATCCATTTGGTACATATAATATTCAATATTCTCCTTTTTACGATACACATATTATAGCCATTATACCTACATACTTATGTTTAGTTAGGGTATAAAAGTAGGAGTGCAGCCAGTCCATGTCCATGTCCATGTCTATGTCATGCCAAGACAAGTCGTATCTATGTTGAGTAATAAGTCCACAGCAGAGCAGCGCAAATCCAAATCCAAAGACGAAAACTACAGCTAAGCAGGCGAGCGGAGGAACGAGAATCTTCCAATTTAAATTCTATTATACATCATTTACTTTTAACGCTAACCCTTTCTTTAACAATGTACATACTTTACTTACAATGTTATGTTATATGCAACAGATAGAAAGGGATTCTCCTATTTAACAAACAATAAGCAAAGTTCTACTGAACAACCGAACTCAATCAACCTTCCATCTGTATTCTGTATATTTATGCAATACCTATTTTGTTTGTTGTTATGTTGTTCTGGGAAGTATACAAGAGTTAAGTAGTAGTAAGTACATGTGTAGGTATGTGGGTAGGTACATACACTTAACATACCTATAGTTTACTAATATACCTACCTGTTTAGGCTGAACTGCTACAATCATCATTATCGGGCAGTCAAGGCAAGTCAAGTCAAGTCAAGTCTTATACGCTCTGTCCTGTTCTTCCTGGCCTGGCCTGCTCTGCTCTGATGTGATAAGCAATGTAAAGCAAAAGCAAAAGCAAACCAAACCACTTTTGTTTTTCACTCCCTTATATTTCACGCATTAACTTTACTTTCTTGCTCCAGGTTCCTACTTATTATGTATAGATATGTCCTTAGTTAGTTAGCTTCAGCTTTAGTATCCTTACTTACGTTTACTATGTTAGGTAAGGGTTATCTAGTTTAGTTCAACTTGGAGTTGGTGATGTGATATTATAATGTTGTGCCAAGGAACACGCTTACACTATTGTAGTTATATTGTATGTATGTAGTAATCTTTACAGACTTACAATTTACAATGCTTTAAAAAATACATTATAATATGTACCTTCTCCCTTTACTTATACTTGAATATTACCTACAACTGTGTACTGTAGTCCGGTACACCGATGCTTGGCTTTATGCTAATACTAATGCATAACATATGCAATTCACAATCAAACAAGAGCAACTGATGTTTAGTGCACTCCTATTAGTATTTGGATGAGTCTACCTGTGTTATGTACTTATATTTACATAATGGAAATCTAAAGGCATTGAATTTAATATCATCTCTGATTCCTGATGGAGTTTAAGTGTTTGCTCCTTTCCTCATCTTCCCAGAGCTACATCTACATAGAGAAGTGCACACAAATGCAAACGGGGTAAAAATTATATTACACATATCTACATATAACTTTTATCCAAGGAAGAAAAATTTATTCTAATTAAATATGGATTAGCATTAATTTTTTGTTTAAGATGTTGATGATTTGTTTAGCTTATTATATTACATACACATGCTGACTTACATACAATAATAAAACAAGCCAGTAGTTAAGTTACAATATAAAGTTGAACCAACAGTGCAAAGTAATCTAAAGTAAAGCAAAGTAGCAGGTACATCAACGTTGGCTTACACTTGCCCTTTAGCTCTTACAAACTATATGTACCATATACGATTAGATGCAACAAGTCCAAAATCACTGACAAGAGATGAAACTCTCAAAACTGTGCATGCACCTGACATATATACTGATATACGTGCCTAGTTACTAGTTACCTTAACATTTTATACATTATCTACCCATGGAACTTGTTGTACATAATAGTTATTACAGGAATAATGGATATCATGCTACAATATCCAAGAATATTGGCAAGTTTCGTTTCACTAATATCTTTGTGCTATTTTTTTCAAATATATATGCAGTTGCAACGGTCTTCAATTGCGTAATTTCAACAAACTATAATAAAAAATAATCGTTAAGAAGTATTACAGATAGTATATAATAATTTGTTTCGTATGGATATTTTTTAGTTTATGTAAAATATTTTTAGTTATATAGGATACTAAAGTATAGACACCCTTTCCATTCTATTCCACCGGTAATTAGTGCAATGTAGCGTTGCTAGTTAATCGACATTATTAAAAAAATTGGTTCAAACTGCTTTGTGCAATACATACTTACACAGTAAGTAACTAATAGCTTGTTAGTCATAGTCCCTAATAAGTTCGTTATTCGTAACTACAGCGAAGCATAGTATTAAATTCTCGAAAATATTTAAGGACGAGAAAAAGTTTTAGTTTGGGTTTATTTCATCATTGAGTTAGGAATGTATATTATTATACAACTAGTTAGACTTGGATCTAATGTAGGTAAGTAGTAGCTATGCTGTAAACACGTCTGGATAATTGTAGGTGAAAAACTAGCTTACTAATAGTATTCAATGCAGACAGAGAGAGAGGAATATGAAGGGAGAAAAGGTAGTGTAGGTAGGTAGGTGGTGATGAGAGAACTTTCAATCAGTGAAGCGCGAGTTATATAGGGTAGGGTAGTAGTTCCAACATAATTTCTAACTAAATAGTTTAACATTTAGCTCTCGAGTTCAGTCGAGCCAGTGCTTTAATTAACCGTCTGCTCTCTAGCTTCATGGCATAACTGACTCCTTACTTCAACTAATCTTAGCTAACGTGGAGCGTAACTAACAACATTAAGCAAATTCGGGTAGGGTAAGTGTTGTAGGTGGCATTTAATGAAAAACATTATAAATACATTGTAGAGCAGGTTTGAAGTTTGAACATATGTACGTACATTACATAATATACTGATGAGATGTATATTGCGTGTAATATTGTAGGAATTACATTGTTGTACAATAGTGAAGGTCCTAAGATCTTTTACTTATTGTAACCCTAAAGAAAACTTCTTATTCTTTAGGTGTTCACTTTGTGGGTTCTTCTTCCTTACTTTTCTTACCTACATAAAATAGAATCTCGTCCTCACTCTTTAATTCAACACAACCTTACCTTTTGTATGTACCTAAATCCATACATACGTACATAAGCAGTATAAATACCTATATGTATGAAGAGAGAAGAGATAGTTAGGGATAGGGGATCCGTAAGGATACTATTATGTTGCGCATCAACTCTTACAATCAGTCAGCCAGCTTCAGCTCCCGTCTCGTCTCGTCTCAACGGACTGTATTAAATATACAGGGCTTTTGACAACGGAAACAATTATCATTAAGGGAAATAATTAGAGATTCTTGATGCCCACGATGCTTTTTGCAATTTACCTGTCATGTTACAGTAAATAGTTACAACCTTTGAAGTTTTTTAAGCTGAGCCAAGCTGCAAATACTATGTAGGCAGTAGGGCTTTTGACTTTGGCTTACTTACATACCTTTATTGGGTACATACAATTATATACATTAAACTTTTACACAAGTGCATTAAAACCAAGTTTAGGTACTCCGACGCTACGTCCGTAAGAAATGAATGTAAGTATGTGCATGAGTTCATATTCCTCTTTTCCATTAGTGACTCCTATCTGCAACCATAAATCGACAAGATAATTTTTTGTATGAAGATAGTGAAGTAAATGCTAAGCCAGGCAACTTACGTTTACGCTAGTGTCGGCAAAATTCCTCACTTTAATCTCAAAAGAAAATGTTTCAGCTCATTCTTAGCGAAACTTTGAAATGTTTTGTGTCCATTTGGGAATGCACACTTTTTTATATCGTGGAATTGAAGTGAATGGACTTAGTTAGGTAAATACTAACTTATTTATTACTTTAACTAAGTAAATTAAAATTTAGCATCTATTGTATACAATCACATTGAAGAAAAATGCAAATAGTAGCGTTGAGTTAATTTACAACATACACAAGCATACACATACATATAGTGTGAGTATTACACATGTACGTAAAGGAATCAAAATTACTCAAGTACTAATAATGCGAAGTTAATCATCTCATTAACATTATTTATTGTGCTACCTTCTCTCCCTGTCTATACCAGTAGTAATTACGTGAATTATTCACTGACTTATTACCGCATTGCCATATAAAAACTTGATCAGTATCCTATTAGTGGGTAATACTAACAATGAGGGACGAATAATCAGGAGTTCCTTCTGAAACTACTAGACTCTTTGTATTTATAAGTATCTACTATAGGTAACTAAGTATTTGTATAATTACCTCAAGACTCCTATTGGTAACTTAAGAGTCTACACGTAAGAGGTAAGAACCCAAAAAAATACGAAGACAAGCATTATAGCAATAATTAAACGAAATGATGCCCTATATACGCATTTCTCCATATAAGTGTGGAACAGCTTTGTCTTAACTTGGGCTCGTCGCAGACGCCTAAAAGTCCTGTTTGTCATGGTTGACCTGATTGTGAAAGATAAAGAGTAAAAGTGTAGAAAAAAGATTAAAGTGTTTGCACCAATGACTTTATTTTATGTATGTGAGTTGTTTACCTTATTAAAAAGTCAACCTTTGGGACAAGGAAGGGAGCAGATAAGAGAATGCCACGAAAAAAGCCAGAAAATATTTCCATTTCACTGCGCCGTCTTTTATTTCAATACTCCTTACTGACAGAAAGGAGAACTGAGAGTAAAAGATAGAATCCTTATTGAGTAATTCATAGAGTTTCCTAGATTACCTCAACTTGACTTGAATATAATGCAATGACAGTCAGTGACAGTAGTGCATCTTATATAAGTACCAAATACGTAACATATCTAAATCTATGTAATACTATACCGTAAGCATGATTATGTCACCACACCATATAGTTATACCTATAATGTAAAATGTAATATGAATACTTAGTTTAAATACTTTCCCACATAGTTACAAATACAACATAGATACACACACATTGTAATAATATGCATAGGAGGAATACTAAAAGCATGAATTACAAAGAAGAGTTATCTCAACTTCAACTCCATTTCAGTCAGCTGAAAATAAAATCTGTTGAATTTTATATAGAAGAGCTGTGTGATGGGATGTGATGTGATGCGGAGATTGAGAGAGAGAGAGAATTAGTCAGGAAAAGTATAGAAAAGAGCCGATTTCCATTACTACTCAACTCAACCGACAGACTTCTCACAATAACAATCTCCTCCATGACAAATGACGACAAGACTGGAGCTACAGTGACAGCCTAGAAAGTAAAGAAATGACTAAAAGGCGAGGTAAGTGATGAAGCACAAATGTAGACTTAAAAAGCGCTATTCCAATCTCAAATATTCTTAATGCAGCAGGCAAACCTAAATCTTTCCTTACATTTAGATTTACTGGGTTATATATATAGATATCTCGGACTTACTACGTTAGAGTTAGAAATAAATAATACATATCTTCCAGTTTTATATATTTATATCGGTATATGGGAAATTTGAGAAAAGTTTTTGCTGTATTATCTGCACCTTTCAGTCAGTCACCAGGAAGTAAGTACGTCTCATCTTTGGAGGTTTTCATTTGTCTGAATCTGAATTGAAAAATAAAACCCGTCAACTTCTACATTCTGCTACACATAAACAAGGAAACTTCATCTCATTCACAAAAACCTGAATAATTAAACTTTATTTCACATTCTCTTATGATTTGCTAAACATTCATATATACTGATATACTATTTAGGTGCTATGTATCTACATATATGCATCCAATATCAAAGTTGACAACATAATTTACATCATTTTCATTTTCTATCAGATTATATTCTCTATGCTACAAATATGAACCTAAAATTTTGATGAATACTAAAATTGTGAACTTTTTATTTCTAAAATACAAAAACTTGAAAAGAAATAAAATGGAAAAGCATATCAATAGTAAATTCCTACAAAGGCAGGTGATTCCTTTAGTATCCTTGAAAGCTATAAGTACAACTAAATACATTAGATCGGAAAAGAGTTTATTACGTTGTCTTGTCACGTGTCAATTATTATGAGGACATAAACTGTTAATATATGCGTGCAGCTGGGAATGAGGTATTAACGTGAGCCTATTTGCTTTCAGTATGTGTGGTTTGCTTTTGTGTGCAGATAGTTAAAACCGTATTATGTGGTAGATATAGTGCAAGTTGGCTGTCTTGACTGGTTACTAATATTTATGCTGTAATAATCACCATTGTCTAATACAGCTTTGTTTTACACCTGGAACTCGTTTTTGCTTACACAACAAATGCCAAAGCTGATTTTCCCACAGAAAACCTAATAAGCAACTTATCTGTCAATACGAGTAAATATTGCAACTTATCTTCCCGTAACAACACTGGGAGGTTTCAACATTTTTATGTATTCTCTTCAGTTGTGTGCAAACGCTGCAAATGACGTTCTATTTAATTCATTCAAAAAACTACTAAATATTCAGTTTAACTAACTTTTAGTGAATAAGCGTGCTACATTGTAGTGCAAGCCAAAGTCAAAGCCAAGCCTAAACCAAGGCAAAGCACTTATTCGGTAGATAAGATGAAAATGCAATTCAGACTCAATCTCATTATCAATTTAGCTATTTAATAAGTTTGCTTATGCAAGCGCTAAGTGAAAGGGAATGTTCCTATCTTATGTACCTAAGTAAAGAATATAAATAAAATCCAACATCCAAGGAGTGACTGATTCCTTCCTTGACCCTCCTCTCCCTTGTGAACAGTTCCGTGCATTTTCCCATAGCGTTCATGTATTCATCAAAAGTTTAAAATTGACTATGCATTAATTAACAGCGTAATAGCTTTTAGTGCCAACCAATCGCCTCCTCTCATTTTATGAAACACTGCGGAAATAAAACTTAATTAACTATATATTTGAGTAGAAATTCGGAAAGGGAAATTACGTTCTCGTAGTAAATCATGTGATGGCTTATCAGTAGCAGTTAGGAATGTTATTTACATTATAATCTATTAAAATATGCAAATTTTGTTATGTATACAATAATTAAATGTTTTCCAAAAGGTCAAAAGTCTTAGGTACCTATATAATATTTTAATAATATATGCAAGTTACACAGACGATTAGCTTAAACATTATTCTAACTTCTTACATTTTCATGCTTTATCCTATTTACATCGAGCACAATTATTTCGAGCTTTAACATAATGTCAGTAGCTGCATAATTAGTGTTGTTGAACGTATTAAATACGTCGCATCCATAGAAAAAATAATGCAGATACTGATAATAATAATATCCAATACTTCCAGGACAACCTGTTTTGTTCATGACTAAGACGGAGTAGTGCTTAATACTTTATCGTATCTGAGTAATTTTAATATGGATTTAACTCGACTGTTATGCTTAGAAGTCATCTTATCTTCACATGTTTATCAGTGAATGAAATGTAAAAATGCATTACTTTAAGAGTTTCCCGTACCGCACTATTTATCCTGGTCAGCGTTATCCATGACACTCGAAAAACAAGTATGTTCATCCATTAATCTAAAATTATTTCATTCCCATAAATATATTTCCACTTCAGCCGAGAGCTGAGCAGACGAGACGAGACAGTATTTTCTTAACAACTAATGTAGTGTAAACAACTCTGGATTAAAATTACTTAGAATGGGAAAGCAAATAAACCGAGAATGTACCGAGACGACATGACAATAACAGTCCTCACTTCACCAACGTTTAAATAATCAGAAATTATTTTTTATTATCCTTAGCTCAACGTATTTGTGTGCACAAAATAGAAAGACATGATACAAATGTGTATACATACATCAACTTCATTAAACATTTGGATACCGACATTAACTGCAGGAAAATCATTTGACATTCATGTGACTTTACATGACCTGTGTAACTTAAAACTATGTTAGTGTTTTGTGAGACATTTAGAAAAATTCTCATCGTCATGCCAGTCTGAATTCTGAATTCTATATCACAGAAGATAAAATATACGGAGTTGTCACTGTAAGTAAAGATAAATAATAAGCGATAACATAATTAAATACTTTTGTACACACAAATGATGAATCATGAAGCTAAATGCATGGAATGATTAACCATCTGTGTGTACTCAACTTAAGTTAAGTTAAGACTACGAAGACGTAGCAGATATGCAAGGCATTCATTTTTGTTTGTAGTATTAGTAATGTGCTTACTAATAATGCATATGAAACTGAAATACAGATGACATAAATTGATCGAAGTTCTCAAGATGACTACATTGTGTATACGTGGGTCAATCTATCTTTGTTTATACGTAGCTTGCCTTGAAATTCTAGAATGTTGAAATACAGCCGTAAATAATAACAATGATCAACATTTCCTGTCGTCAAACAAAATTAAAGAGTGTGAAAAAATTCCAGATCTACAATATTCTGTTCTGTCGCCTCTGCATTCGGTATTGTGTATACACATTTAGTTTTCCCCTTGCAGTCTCACACAATTTTTTTGTATTCCAGTTTTTATATAAAAGAGATTTGAAACACTACACAGACCAGTATTGCCCTGCTGAGTTTACATAATCTGAACATATACATACATACAACTTGACAGTGACTTGGCAGTGTAAGCGTAATGTCTGTCGTTAAGCGTAATGTAAATTGTATGACATAGTTTTTGTGATAATTAGTAAAAGATAAAACTTCAGTTTGTGATGGAATGTTTATTTATTAATATTAATTCTATGAATTCAGTACATATATTAAGGAGCTTGTATATAACTATACAGTGAAAGCTCATGTTTATATCCTGCACAAAAATATGCTTTCGTTGGGTCAGACTGCAGCTTGTCATATTGTGGAAATGTAGAAAAATATTTGTGCATGTAATAAATCTAACACACTTTATCATATTACTTATCTTTACTGCATACGCTCATAACTTATAGAAACTATGAAGAATAAGCGCTTTACATTTTTATTTTATACATTTGACAATAAATAATATATACTTTTGCTTACAGATTTGAGAATTTTATGTGAGGAAGAAAAAGACAACTGTAGAATAATATGTCACCCCCTATAATACTTTTAGGTACATTTTAGCTTCTGTAATACGTATTATATCATATATAATTGTAATAGAAGACAGTTAACTTTCATTAGGTATGCATTACATCGAATTGCAGAAGAGTACGAGTTGAATACATACTTTGGGCAGACAGTCATCAACATCAAAGCTGAAATAATGGAGTATTTCTGCACAAATGCTTCTACATGAACACAAATCAAATAGCAGGATAGATAAGAGTGGATATTAATAGTAGACCATAGGAAAAGCAAAGGAAAGTTACTCTTTAGTACGTATTACTATACTGATAGTTTAGAGATATATTATTACTATTACAAAGTACATAGTTTGAAATAAAGTCAAGTAAGATTGTCAAGAATGGTTTGTGCTTTGTGGAGTCCACGGTAAATACTATATTTATAATCGCTTACTCACTCAACTCAACTCAAGTCACACAGTGCAGTCAGTCCTAACAAAAGATGTTTATTTCCCCTCTGTGGATTTTCCGTCGTTTGGCCGATGTCCCATGCCAAAAGGTTTGGTTGGCTTTGGCTTTGGCTTGGCCTTGCCTCGCCTTTGCCTCAGAGTAATTAAGATAAGACAATGTACATAAAATACAATTTATCCATTGATACTACGACGACAAAGATACGATCATATTGTTTGATATAATGTAAGCTCACTGCCATTCCCATTCTCATATTGTAATATTGAGTTCCTCCATTTCATACTTACGACTTACACTTACATACCCACAATGGCATATGGCTGCCTAAATAATCATTCCTTTCGTCTAGTCTACTTACTCAATATAATATAAAGCAAACCAATAGACTATTTTCTACGGAGTACCTATGTAACATAAACTACATAACCTAAAGTAAGTAAAGTCAGGACTACTGCTTTTATAAAACGGAACAATGAGGAAGGTAAGAGCGAAATGGTCTGGCTTTGGCTCTGGCTGGTTTGGCTGTGTGCTAAATAAGTAACTGAAGTCTCAACTGACTGACTGAGAAAGAGGAAAGTTATTCTGCCCTGGTCTGGTCTGGTCTGGAATGGCATGGCATGCAGACACAAAACTTATGGTTAGCAAAAGAACTGTGAGTGAGTGAGTTGAAGTAGCGTAATAATGTCGAACCAAGTAAATAATGGCCAGCCAAGTGCATTGCATTGCCGAACAACTTTCGAATGAACTAGATTTGGATTTGCCTGTTTTCTTCTCTTTTCTGGACTCTACTAACTAACTAACTACATTACATTACAAAGAATGCCTACTTTACTAGCAAAACTCTCCTTGCCTTGTCTTATTTGTGGTAGGAAACTATATCACTTAATGATCACAGTTTAGGTAGTTTTCTAATAACTATACAAAGTTGGACTGATTGTACACCCATATTAGGACTTTAGTTCAGTTAGCAGTAGGACAGGACAGACCAAGACAGCACTTCCCAGTCAGACGTGATATTCAATTCCATCTACTTACTTTCGGTCATTCCCACAATTCTTATGTACTATCTGTAACTTACTTTAACTTTATGGAATGCTATGCATACACTGCAGTTACTTTTACACTGTTTTACCAATTTCCTCTTTTGCTGTTCTTATATAATATTCATTCGTACATAGATAAATAAAAGTATTTGTACTAACAATAAGTGGACATACGCCTCCACAAAGTTTTTGCATACTATATTCCAGTAGGTGGTAATTTACTTATGTTTAGTTTCGCAGATACTTTTCCGACAAGACATGTGTGTTTTTCTCTGCTCCCACTAATATTAAACAGACAGACTTGTCACTTCACGGAGTACAGTGACTGACGAAATAGTAATAAAAACCTACACGGTAAACAATAAAATTATGTACAGTATTTACATTACATATAAACCGTACAAATGCATTTGGACGTTTGGATGGTACTTTCTATGGAATTATAGATTTTTCCAATAAAATACTATAATGTGAGGGGATAACTTGGACATGCAAATAAATATGGTGCCGTGGTCATGTAATTATGTAAAGTGGTCTAGTTAGAGAATATTACGAGTTTGGTTTTATGTTCTGAACTAGTTTTCTTGGGGTAAGTTAAGTACCTACTTGTTGTATTGTATTGTATTGTATTGCTAATCTTGAACTTATAATAAATAGTATTAGTATGCTAATGCCTGCTAAATGTGTAGTTTTAGTGAGTGTAAGATTGGCAGAGGTTTGTATGTGTATTATGCAGGTATTAGAATTTGTATTTGTAGTCACTCAATATTGCTGTTGTAATCTTTTGTGTATGCTAAGTAATGTATGTCTGTCCACATGAATGTGTCATGCTGATGTGGAGCATGAAATTCACTGTGGAGGAAAATAATAGGCATCAATATTAAATAGCTGAGACTAAGATTACTATTCTGCTGAGGAATCTAAGTCATGAGACTGAATTGAAAAGTCAAAGTGGTTTAGTTTAGTTTGCATTTGCTTTTGCTTTTGCTGCGTTGGAGTATAATAATAGGCAAGGCAAAGGCAAAGGCAAAGGAAAATCTAACGTAAGTGAAATGAAGTCAAGTCAAGACGAGGACGAGAGTGAGCCGTATCGTATCATATTCTTATTTAGTAATGGGCCACTCAAGTGCGAAACTCTGTTTCTTGGACATTGCGTGTTTCATGCTACGTTAATAAGCAAAACTATATTCTCTACTCCGTTGGAGACTGTAGACTGTAGAGCAAAAGAGTTTAGGATAGGAGGAAAAGAACTGGAGTTTGGTATATAATATTGTATAGTGAATATTATGTGGGGTATGGTGTGGTGCTTATATTTATCTTCTCTTCTCAGTCGGATTTAAAATGATATCCCATCCATTAAGCATGTCAATGCATGTCGTATTTACTCCAATATATGCACAACACAATATACATTAGTGTATCGTCTTGTTAATAGCATTTGCCAATTTAGGAAAGTTGAAAGCATGAGTTTAAAGTAATTGCATTCTTATTCCTCCCCTATAGGGATTCTAAACTTCTTGTTAATATATTATTCAAGTCAGTGTGTATACGTACATGTAGTTAGGTTTAAGTAGGTATACCACACAGAATGGAACACAAAACAAGTCGATTATATTTCAGTCTAACTATAAAATGTACTACTGCTCCACAAGTGAGGAGATGTTATGTATGTACTTACATTACATTTAGGAAATCACAGTAGGTGCTCTAAATGTCCCACTATTGCTATTCTCTAACGGCGAACTTTGTTATGCATATTATGGCTATAATATTCCTAGTTTACATCGGATTACTACCAACAAATTCTGTCAAGCGGCGAAATGTAATCAATCCTAACGGTAAGTGCACTCACTACATGTACTTTACATTCTACATATAACTATACCTAGCTATGGGCAACTACATACAAAAGTGAGTACGTTTAAAAAATAAAAACATGTTTTTAACGTATTCCTATGCATTTATTTAATCCTAAGCACTTTGACAAATCCATTTGTTTTCAACACAATAATTTTACTCTGTTTTCAAGGCTAAGCAGATTTTAATAATCATACTCAGC
>JAQFYC010003490.1:0-20599 GCA_034694165.1 Tomocerus mixtus
GCATTGTACCACACACTCGCGACATAGAATTTACAACTCTATATTTCACTAATTGATTTTAACTCATCTCTCCTTTTTCACTTTGCACTTGCAGATTTCAGATCTTCAAGGAACCACAAATTCTCACCAAATCTAGCCCTTTTCAGTGATGCTTCCACTATGCTTACGTATACCATACAGATCCTAATGCAACGCTATACAGATATACAATAAGTCTACTAGTTCTTAAAAATAAATGACTACCGCAATGTTAATATGAACTATTCGTATCATATTAATGTCTATGTAGTAATGTCTATACTATTACTTTCAGAAGCTATATGTGTGTAGCATGTAGAACTTAATGCCATATTATATTACTAACGTAGTTCTAGTATCTGTATTCTGTATCTGTAACTACAAAATCATTGTGTCATGTTATGTTTTTCTCCAGGCCATCCATAGTACAGATATCTAACAAGCATTATATATATTCCTTATACAATATCTATTATAAATGCAGTTGTATAAGCTACTGGTATAGATAACGATGATGATGAGATGATACTTTGTTGTAAATACAAAAGCATCATAGAATAGAAATACATACAGAAATGGTTCATTTATCTCCATATACCTACTGTATTCCTATCTACTAAAGTATTATTATCTGTATTAGTGTTTCATATAGTTCATACTATACCTAATGTAAATAATATTAAACCTAAGTAACTATATGCTATTACGCCTAAGATATATTTACTATCTTTTACTAATACAAATACTACATTAAATATCCGTACAAAATGAAATGGAAAGGGGAGAGAACTTTTTCTCTTTGAGAAACTTAAGGATAAAGTATTTCATGTAAAATCTAATGCAAGCTTTTCAATACTTTATATGAAAATGAGCTTTACTTTGCCTTTGCCTTTGCATTAATTCTCTACATACTTTAAGCTTACATACAATACAATATAAGAAAATGAAGCAAAATTAGATGCGAAAAGCAAAGTACTAGTTAAACTCAAATTGTAAGCCTTTGTTCATAAATTGAGCATACATAGTGAATAGATAGCATGTAAATATAAATGTAAGGTGTACTGTACTGTATTCTTTTCTTTGTAAGTACTTACTTATAAGTGTCCTAAGTGTATTGTATTATTGCAATAGTTTATGGTTTGTTCTGCAAATAGAGAAATGAGTGTTTTATGCAATGCAAGTGAAATGTAATACTGTATCTGTCTCTAAGTGCACATATGAATATTACAATGCTTAAGCAAAGGGTTATATGAATATGCATATGAATATGAATATGGTTTTATGTTTGAATAGAACTGCTCTGGACACTAAACATTCTAGTTTTTATAATAAGTATATAAAATAAAATAAACCTAAAGTTTATATACGTGTTATGTAATATTTACAATAGAAGGGCAGCTAAAGTAATGTACGTGGTGGTATATATAAGTGACTAAGTAAAGTAAGTATGGGTAGGTACTATAAGGTACTCTAAAAAAGTTACACAACATAAAACATAGGATAATAAAGCATAACCGAGCACAATAACAACTCTCCCCTGAAAACATCAACTCACATCACATCACATCACATCCTAGCACAATAGAATCATATAGAATACAATAGAACAGAATAAATAGCCTGTATTGTACTAGCAAAGCAAGGCAAGGAAAAGCCAGAACCAGAGTCAGAACCAAAACCAACGATCTATTCTATCTGTATTCTATATAGAAAATACATGAACAAGAACAACGAACAAGTGCATGTATTCTAATAATGCATTATATTTAGTATATGTGTAAAGTGTAAGTACCTACGACAGGTATTTCTATGTACATAGGTAAGTATAGCTATTACGTAACTATTTATAAGTACAAACACACATACATACGCAATGTACATAGATTCTGGCTTATTGTTAAATATGTTAGGTAGCTCCTACTATTTACTAGTTTACTACTCCCTTTACGACTTTACTTATCTCTTTTCATCTCTTTCCTTACACTTATTATGAGTCTTGCTTTTATGTACGTACAATATTATAATACACAACACAACACACTAGAAAAACTTTATAGCTCCATACTCCACACTTTTAAGCACAGGGATCTAGTTCGGTCCGGTTTATTATACTAATATTATATTACATTCCCTCTTGAATTTGTATTTTGTACCTTAGCATGTATGTGTTCATGTAAATAGTAAATAGTGGCTAAAGCTATACACAAAACATAGAATCTACATTGTAACACGTTAAATAACAACATTTAAAAAGAATGTTATTATGTTTGTTGTGTAATGTTATGGGATGTGAACATGAGACGCGACGGGGTCAGGTTCTATTCCATTCCCTACCAAATAGCACACATATATTTACAAACATATGCTTACTTTACCTGGACAGGATTGGATTTTTGCTTAATTTGGTTTTGGTATCGTAAAATACGTGCATTTATTATATGTAACTTGCTTAAGGACCTTAAATAACATTATTACTTATACTTATACAAGTATTTGTACAATACCTTCGCTTCCCCGCTAAAATTAATGATCACATCTAAAAGACGAATGTGTGTACTGTAGTGTGTATGTGTTGTGTGTCATGTTCATAATACTTACATAACAAAATGGGAATGGATACTGTATATAATATAATACATAGTGAGCAAAAAATGTTTTATGTAATGAAGTGGCTTGGCTTGGCTTGGCATGGCTTTTAGCTTGCTTTGGTTATGTTTTAGTTTCAGTGTTCTGTTTTGCTTTGGATGTTTTAGGCTTTGCTTTAGCTGAAATACAAACACAAATACAAACTAGTACATATTATGCATGTTAAGAGTAAAAGTAAGAAAATAAGGTAAAAGGAAAACCGAAAGGAGCATAACAGTGTGTGTGAGTTCATTATATAAATACATGGAACATGGAACTCTATGCTACTGTACTGTAATGTAATGTTTTAGCTCCATCATTGTATATTACACGATGGTCCGGGCTCCAAAGCACTAAAACTGCGAACTTACGTATTTAATGCAATGCGCAATGTATTTCTAGTGATATTATCCACTATACATACATAGAAGACTAATATAATGTTAGTAAACACAAAATACACATAGGTACATGTATAACATGTACATATAAGTAATAATGTTATGTATCGTATAGTATGGTATGAAGGCAATTTAATCTAATGCGATGTAGTGTACTGTACTGTACTGTAGAGTACTGCACCAGAAGAGCAAAATAGAGCTGGAGTTTAGTTTGAGTTGGATCTGGATCTACACAATTGGGAGTTACACTGCTTAGGACACAATGCTAACTTAGTAAAGTAAAGTAAAGTAAAGTAAAGTAATACGTATGTATATGGAATACTTATGTCAGATAGAATGTTTTAGTGTGTTATGTGATGTTGTGTGCATAGTGCATTAGCTACTTGCATTTTATAAGGATATAATAAATAGAATAGACTAGTTACATACTTTACTTTACTTATGTAGGTAGTAGGTACAGATATAATATTAGCCTTAGCAGTAGCAGTAACTTTAAAACTTTGGCTTTAGCCTTACGTTACGTTAGTTTGGCCTGCTAGGAGCAATTTCTCGGTTTTTCAAACAGTCCATATAGTAGAACAGTCCGGGAACACAGGAAATTCTATGTTAGTACTTACTACTTACATTACACAGTAATATACATAGATACATATATACATACTTAAGTTAGCTACATAAATACATATATTTGTAATATGTAATATATATAAGCTGTAGACTGTAGAGACAGAAAGAGAAAGAGCTGGTAAGAGTTAAACTGCTAAGTAAGAGTATATAATATGATCAATACTTCGATCCTCATGTACATTTCGCTTGGAAAAGCAATGTAAAGGGAAGCAGAAAGGAAAAGAAAGGCTTTAGCTTCAACTTCAACGTTAACGTTCCCAACTTCTATGACATGCTCCTCCTACGACTTAAACGTAAAGTACGCTAAACTAAACTAAAACCTTATGTAACTATAACTATATAACTATATCTTATAAGAAACTAACATTATATAATACAGTACACACATAATCTGTAGAACTAAAGTAAAGTAAAGGCACTTATTTATACTTACAATAGAAATGCACTGCAATGCAAAGGCAAGGCAAGGGAATAGAAACATAACATTGGTTCTATATATCAGTATGTACATACATACTGTATATAAGAAGTATGTAAGTTAGAAAGGCAATAGTAATACTAGTAATACCTAAGTGAAGTATTAAGCTAGCCAAAATAATCTTATATAACCTAACATAACATAACATAACATAATCATGCAATGTAAAATGTAAGTTATTATGTTACATATAATGTATATATGCTCTATATACTTATATATAAGAGCTTTATATAGAAAGATAGACATTACATGTATTCTGGAACTGCTTTATAGAAATTATTATATCTACAGTCTTCAGTAGTTCAGTTCAGTGTTCTATTGTATTCAACTCGGTCGTTTGCTTGGTTTGTTCAGCTCAAGCTCTCAACTTCAACTTCAACTCTTTGAGTCGAGAATGTATGTAAGTATATAAATGTATCTAATGTATGTATCTATGTATGTGTAGCTGGTTAGATTTGGTTTTGCTTTTGCTGCAAGCGAATAATAAGTTATACATAGATAGATAGAGGTAGGGGAAGCTGGCCTGAGCTTCAGAAACCTTTAGAAGGTAGGCTCGTAGGCTCGTAGGCTGGAGGATATAATAGTGGTGGATTTACGGGCTAAAGGTTCCAGTTGCCAGGCAGATCTCCCTATTCAGAGCAGGCGGGCTCCTTCTTTTCAAATTTTTGGCTTGGGGTTGGGATTCCTAGGGAAACATTTTGGTTTGCTTTGTATTGGATTGGAGTTAGTGTTCGCTAGTGCTGGTTGTTTCCTATGCTATTCTCTATTCTATTTGAATATCTATCTCTAGGCTTACTTACACTACAGAGTGTCCTGCCCTGCCTCTACATTCTACATTCTACTTCTACATAGATATAAGTAAGTACGAACGAGTGTTTGTTGACTGTCTTGTCTCAAGCACAGTTACACTGACTTACCATTTACTACATGTTCTTTAGCAATACTGCGTTACAACAGTACTAAACGTTACTTACATAGATTACATGAAAATAAATGCTGAACTCGAATACAGATACTGAGCTGGACCTATGTCAATTTTATTTTAATTGATATCAGTATCACCGAAGTGGACAGAATTCTCATTCTAGTTGTAGGAAGATATATAAAGAAATATTTAGTTGATATCATCTGTAATTGTTTGATGTTGAGTTGATAAAAGAACTTCCTGATTAAAGTACTAAGTCTCTTGTTCACCCACATTGGAAGATAATAGTGGAAAACAGAGGCTGAGAACTGTTTACACACTTTTCCCCACTCTTTCATGTGCTAACGGCCTTATGTGAGGTGATGGATTGAGACTTTTGAGACTCTTGTGATTGTGCAAGTGCAAATTCGAGAGGGAAACTCTTATAAAGCATAAAACCAATATCTGGAGCAGACCATACAGTAAATTTGAGATTTTTTAGTGTTAGATTGATATTGATAGTGAAGATAAATCTGGAAAAGTGAAAAGGGAATGCGAAAATTTCATGAACGGACGATTTGTAGTGGAAATCTTGGTTTATATGAAGAAAAACGTAGTTTTTGATCTGATAAATATTTTCATATGCTCCGGGGCGATTTGAATCTTGAACATTGAATGTTGAATGTTGAAGTGAAGTGAACTACTTTCGTAATAATAATACCTACATTTACCGAGTGCAACAAAGAGAAAGATACCACAGCCAAATCAGAAAGTTTTAAAGCATTAGCGTTCACAGTGTAGACACGTTTTACAAATGTGTCTACATCTCATGTAGAACAAAATGTAAAGAAATAATACAAATTAAGACGATTAATTAATTAGTAATTGAATAATACCTTTAGCAACTCCCATTGAACACCATAGGAAATACAATGTATAAACTTTCTCCATGCTTTCACTAAAATAATTTACGTAAATGAATATTACTGTTGATGACATTTTAATGCATAATTTTTCCAGGCTAAATGAAGCAGCAATCACTTTGAGTAAAATTTTCATGTATAATTTGTAAAATTCGCTTGCAAAAAACAGATAAGATTTTTGGCAATAATTAAAATTACATTTATACGACAAAGCTGACTACCTGAAATGTTTCTAGCCGCGTTACACAGTTGTTTGAAATGCTTCCATACGGTAAAATTGCTTAAAAACCTCAAAAATCTTTATAATGTAGAGTTAAATATTGAAAACCAACAGAAATTTATTTTAGGCACTCGGTTTTGGATGGTAAACTGTAAACTCTGTTAGTTTACAGATAATGGTGGTTGAGCGGTGAAAGTAGGAGAAAGTTTATACATTGTTTTCCCTATGGAGAGTTAATTACATTACTTAAAGGAAAATTAATGATTTTATGTGTTTTTGAATTTTTGAATTTTTACTTTCAGTGTTTTCCATCTCAACATGCAAAATTGTCACTGGGGAAGACCCTGCAACTGTATGAATTGTCGAGGACCTGTTAAAACTACCTGTGAGCGATGTTACAGAAATCCGGGATACACCATCCTGGATTCGTACATCGTTGACCACACAGGTATCGGATCGTACTCCTTCACCACTCTTTGCCATGAGTGCAGCTCAAAGAGAAGTCCCCCGCATATACCACATATGCCTAAAATCCCATCCTACAACCAAATCAGTAGTTCGGATATAAAACAGAAAAGAAACCGAAAACCGAAAGATGAGCAATTGGTATTGAAGGACAAGTTGAAGAAGATCAGAGAAAACAAAGAGAAACTCCAACGCGTGTACATCCGTGAGAAATTGCATAAGTTGAGATTCAAAAAATGCTACATTAAATACGCACACGATAAATTTCGTTCACAAATCGGTGGCTTAGACAAAAACAAGTTTATCAAACGGTACAAAGATGTACTCTACATCGAAAAGGTCAAAGGCCGTTGGATTTGTTGCAAAAACCGGACAGATGCTATTGATTTCAATTATTATCACACATTAGGGGATAATAATGCTTGAGAATTGAATAGCAGTAATTCTACAAGGTTTATCCAATCCAATCCACCATACCATACCACAATCACAAAATCACAACACAACTATATAAATATTGTAAGAGTAGAAAGAAATTCCAGGTTTTTTGGTTGACAGCTTTCACTTACACTAAATAGATGGAAAAATTATGCCGTACCTTTATTAACAAACTTCATTTAAGTGCTTTTAACCCAAAGTGATGATAATTAGGGAAGATAGAGAATTTTTATAGCAGATTCGATACATTATAATTATAAAACTAATTATAGTTAGTAGTAGAAAAATTATCTCTAGAAAATAGCATAAGCCATTGTTTTCCTAATTAATTTTACAATTATTTTATAAAGTAATCTCAATCTCAATAATTTTTAATATTAGAAATACCAAATGCATCTCATCGCATTGTACGTTTCTATTTTGATCTATTTTAATCCTAATTCAGAAGATTCTCATCTCATTAATTCTCAAATTCTACATTTATTTACATATTCGTTAAAACATCTTCCCATTAAGTAATTAAGTAGAATTTGTTATACAATTATATTGTACTGTGTATGATAAAGTAAATGAGTTTTCTCTCACTTACCGTAATATGCCACACCAAATCACGTCAGTTCAAAAACAAAATTCAAACTAAACCAAATCTCTTTCCTGTATACTGTACATAAACATACATAAATACCAAATTACATATTATATGTCTAAAACTATATTAGAGATACTATTACACATGATGTTACAATAAGGTACATATACTATAAAGATAAATGATAGACACTGTGGATCATGGGAAATGTGAAAGCATAGAATTGGGGAAATTATTAACAAATACAATAATACCACCGATAAATGATGATACGATGCGATATAAAATAGTGGATAAGATATAATTAAAAAAATGCAATTTAGATGAATAATTTTAGTCATTAGTTAGTCAAATTTCGATGTGTAGTTGTACCTGGTTTTATGGTACATAAAGCTCTTTATATACTAATATACTAAGGTTTTAAGGATCAAAAAGCATAATTCAATTCACGGTAGTATTAGATAGAAAATTATTAAATATCAAAATGAAGGAGCATTTTATTTTCCTGTTTTTTATGGTTACATTATAATATTATAATTATGATTATGATAACAGATATTAATTATAAGTATGATTAAGTATTATGATTAGCTTTACTAAGTAAATATAATAATATGTGTTAATGTGTCTTTGTTTACCGTGTTATGATCTTGCAATGGAAAATGGAAAGGTCTCATTCTCATCGTGCCCTAAATGTTAGTTTTACTTTTACTCATAATTACTCTAATTATTTAGGAGATTAAATATTCTTAGTTTTATGATAATTATGTATATTTCTTGAATTAATTGTACATTAAGAATTATCTTTGTTACCAAAACTTCTTTACTCAAGTCGATAGAAAAATGTCTTCACTACTACTAATAAGGATACAAAATGTTTTTCATAACACTAATAAGTATAAACCATAATAATTAAACGATTTACATGTTATTGCCAATCAAGTTTTAATTTGTAGCGCTTTGCTCATCTAAAGTTACATATAAATGCTACAATTACACAATTAAATAAGTTACAAGTGCAGCATAAAAATAAGAGACACATATTGTGAATTAAAATATTACTTACATTTGTAATTTGACTCGATTCAGGTAATTTCCCATAAAGAATCATAATGTAGACAATTTAATTTATACAAACAACGATGCAATCTTGATTTCAATCCTTTAATTATATAAGATAGAGAATAATTAAATATTCTATGAGTTTACTTACTATTTAGATACCAATATAGTATATATAAGTTTGTTACATTAAAGAAAACGTTAACAATACGGAAAATTGATGTGTTATGTTATGTAATGTAATTTGTCTTTTATAATTGAACACTTATGTATAAAACTTATGTAATACGATATACAAAATGCATAGAGAAAATTATTATAGGCAGGCAATGTTTGGGAAAGTGAAGCACGCTTAGTTTCCACAAAATAGGAGTGCGTATATTACTTAGTATAGGGAGAAAGTGTTTTGTTACATATATTATATGCATTACACAACACATATTATATGTGTAACATTATATTAACAACATAACAGCCCAAATGAAACAGTACACATTAGATGATAACGTAAATATGTATACATTATATTACAAAATGAAACTAACTTACCTACATTACATTACATCTCAAATTATACTTACTATATACTTATTATATTACACACACTATATTAATTATGAAAAATTAGAGTATATATGTATATGTACTAACTAATTTACTTCAAGTACAATACAATTACAATACAGCAAACACGATGACATCTGTTATGACATTAGTTTTACCTGTTGTCTTCTCTAAGTAAATCAGATCAGATAAATTACCTTTCCCATGCAAGTAAATTCAAATCAAACAAAATTGACATGTACCGAGATTAATTAAATTCAAATGAGTATCTATCTATGCATGTAATTAATAATCTGTTTGTACAGAGTGTATAATTTTGGAAATAAAAACAATTAGTTTGAAAATACTGAGTTTAGAGCTTTTGGCATGGATTTTACCTGATATTTTTGAATTGTAAAGAAATCACCAGAAAATTGATTAAGAAATTTTGGCACATAACATACGCATTTGGCATTTTTCATTGCAACATTTCCTATGATGCTTTTTAATGATAATTTGACATTTAAATGGCAGTTTTGTACTCAGAATGATTACATTAGTATTAATGTTTATTAAATTCTTCAAATTTATTGTATAAAGGTAATTATTTACAGTGAAATTGACATAGACATCTATCTATTGACATGAATCACGAAGGTTCATAATTTACAACCCATTCTTTCTCATGCATACTATGTAATTATGGGCTAAAATTACACATAATCACATAACGTAGGTTGTGTGTGGCAATTTGGTAATTGGTACTACAATTGGCAAACTAAACAATTCTAAAGGCATCATAAATAAGATAATTATTGTGTAATTGAATAATTGAATACATTATTCAAGGCGAAGGTTACGATTTTACGATATTACGATATTATTAATATTAAATGCATGGTTAATTTTAGTGTTTCTGGAATATTTGAGCAGACATTATATAATACAATAATTGATACAGGTACAGATATAATGAACAATGAAGTACTTAATGTTAATATTGCACGTGTGAGTCCCTAACAATGTGAGTATCATAATTATTTGGATTGCTATCGGTACAAGTAAGTATTTAGGAATTGTCTTTGTGGAAAGTATCAGGATTAGGTGCAGATGATATGTTTATATTATATTTTATGCTATTTTTTCTCTGTTTTAAAGGATCCGTGTCGTCCCACACCTTGAACAAAACTTCCAGCTCCTTTCACAGATTCCTAAAACAATTATTTTAGAATTAATGCACTTAACGATAGAAAAACGTTCAAAAAATTATGTTAAATGTAGTTTATGTACCTAGGTATATTAGTAATGTATTGGTATTACTATTTACCTTGTGAATAATGTCGAGCCCTTTATTCATTTCGTTGAACACGGCATCTTCGAAATTCTTTGCGGAATACATTGCGTAATAAGCGCTTTTTCTATCTGCATTCATGCATTCTTGAGGAAATTTGGCAATTTCCAATGCTAATTGAATAGCACGTACTTTGGCTGTTCCAGATGGGACGAGCTGATTAGCTAACCCGTATTCTAAGGCTTCTTTTCCTTTTACAGCTCTTCCAGTCAGAATCATATCTAAAGCTCTGCTTAAACCAATTAATCTGGGTAACCGGACAGTTCCTTTATACGAACACATTAAAAAAGTGCGTAAATACTTAAGCATGTGAGAATTTCTATTAAAAATTAATTATGATCATAAAAGTTACCTCCGTCTATAAGTGGTACACCTGGAAGATCAAAAAATAATTAACATTTTACAATTACTTAAGTAATTAACATTTCCTAAAACATCTCAAATGCCTACATAATATTTTACAATTAATAGACATTAGGCATACCAAATCTCCTGCAAAATATTCCTAAAGTTGCAGATTCTTCAACAACTCGTAGATCACAAAGCAATGCAATTTCCAAACCACCTGCTACGGCGTACCCTCCTATAAAAAAAAATTACGCTAAGATTACAAAGATAATTCAAAAATAAAGACTCCAGCAGAATGGGATTGCGATTCAGAAAATAATCTTACCAATGGCAGCGATAATCGGTTTAGAAAACGTAAAAATTCTTGAAGGACCCTGTGGAATAAAAGAAAAATATTTGGAAGATCTTTCCAACAAAACGATAATTATTACGAAAACATTATTATATAATTTTGCATACCATAGGTCCAGCACCATCCTTATTAAGTGGATCATAATTTTCGCTTCCAGTGAAATTAAAATCCTTTGGAAATTCAGAAACTTCTTTTAAGTCCAAACCAGCACAAAATGTACCCCCTTTCCCATATAAAACGGCAACAGGACTATCTGGGTCGTTTTCGAAATTCTTAAAAGCTTGTTGTAGTTCCCTTGCTGTTTGCAAATTGACACAATTCCTTTTTTCTGGTCGATTGATCCCAATGGTTGTAATTGTGTTCACAACCTCTACCTTAACAAACGCTATTTAAATTAAATTAATACTAAATTAATTTTGCACTTTTAAATATGTAATTATAAATATGATAAATGTAAATATTTACATACTTCATGATAAATATTTACTTACAAGCATTTTCGGTAGAAAGTTGTCTGGTAAGTGTTAGTAAGGTGTTTTCACTGAAACTCCCTTTTGGGAGATTCCTGAAAACATTTCCAGATGTTAGTCCAAATATTTTTAAAGCTACAGATATCGGCAACATATTTTCTAGCGTGCTTAATAAGACCCTCTAACAACAAAAAGAGGTTTTAAAAATGTATTTATGAATAATCCGTTTGCTAATCTTACTTACTAGACTAGCAAACTAGCAATTGAGATACTTCAGCAAAAGTTTAAAGGTTCCCGAGTAAACGAAACTGGATCGGATTCATTGTATCATCTCATGACATACTGCATACTGACTCGGTATGAAAAAAGGAAGATTATAAAAGTTAAATATTGTTTGAAAAAACAATCAGACAAAAGTTAGCTTTGTTGGAAAAATTGCTTAATTTAACTATGATTATAATAAATGATCCATTAATGCGGAAATTGTCATTTTGTTATCATATTTGAATGTTCTAATGTTTATCTTTACCTTTGTGCATCACAACACTACTTGTATGGAGGAACAGTAGATTCAGAACTAATAGGAACTCTCTTGCGTTTTCGAAAACATCTTCCCCAATTACCTAACTAACCTACCTGTTTTCGAATTATATCTGCCTTTTAAAATCATCTTTATGCATTTCTATATATTATGCAATAATTTAATGTTCAATATACACAATAGAAACATAAACGTACACGAAAGCCCGAAAGATGAATGTACTTTTTTATGCATGACTAACAATGACAAGTCTTTCCTTGAGTTGTTGATCCGCATACTACTTTAAATGGTCAAAATAATAATTCTTGTAAGATTAGTAATTATAAGCTGTTAGTTAACGTTCCTTGTTTGTCAGGGAAGGTGTATTTCTTAACAATAAGCCTTTCTTTCGCGTACTGTAACTTGTAACGCAAAACTGTAAGTATATATGTAAGCAAAGATCTTAGCCTTGCCACTGCATCTCCAGACTACTTTCCAAAATTAAAATGACTAGGTTTTTTAAGGAACTTAATTAAATGCAAAACAATACCCCCAAATTATACCATTTAACTTAATAGCAATAATGTATTTGATAGTATGATGATTTTGATTGTTGTATGAGTTCAAGTTGCAGATGCACATTCGGAATTGTAGAAAGGGTGTTTTTATTGTTACCGATTTTGCATTACATTTACAACTTTATGATATTATAATTCATAATTACTACTAGCATTAGGTATAAATTAATTTTATAATATAGTAATATAATATAATATAGTACCGATACGCATCCAATCCATGTAAGTGAATCAACTGTTGGGAATCTTATAGGAAGTAAAACTTTTGGCAGCTGACCCAGACTACACCATTCTGAGATTTATACTTTTATTATATCATATACATAACTATTTACCTATGAACTATAATAGAAACCTTTTACATGTTACAAACATACACATCGTGACATGATACGTGTTAATTGCACGCAAACGAATAAAACAAAACTCAAAAGCAAAATTCATTATAACACAAATATAAAAAGCATTTAGACGCGTCTAAAAAATGTAGAGTACGTTGTAAGACTAACGAATTACCTAGAGGTACATAACACAATAATTATTTACGAATAACCTAATTATACATATATCATTCTGTCGGCTCAGCTTTAATTGCAATCTTTTTTACTCGTCCAGCTCGTGCTTCATTGCAAACTTGAGCTACAATGTTGTAAACTTTCTTCTCGTCAAAATTCTGTTCAAATCCGCTATTCAAAATGAAATCTGTAGGACAAATAAATAAATACTATGATTATGAAGTAAACTGTTTTTAGTCCTTATAATAACAATTAGGAATTAGGAAATGAGTACAAATGCTTGCTTACCAACAATCGCTTCTAAACGATCAGGGTCAAGTCTGTCCTTGTAATATTTTGTTCCAAAAGGAGATGCTGAGGCTAAAACGGCATCTTCAAATATCAAAGTTGTTATTTTCCTGGTAAGTCGAGTTGCTTTACCCCCTAGAAATTAGTAAAACATTTTCATTCACAAAAGATTCGGCTAGGGAATATTGAAAATTAATGAGTTAGTTAGAATTATTATTTACCCGATTTCTGAATGATAATCAGCAACTTTTGCTGTTCAGTTATCACGTGGGGGAATCTTTCTGCTAGTACAACCTACAGAGCAACAGGCGATTAAATATATAGGAATACTTTTTTAAAGCGACCGATTAAATAAGTATATGATCAATGATGCATTTGTTTAAATCGTAATCGTAAATAAAGAGAAGTTTAGATTTGGCATACCATTCCATTATCATCGGTGGGAAGATTTTCAATTCTTTCCACAAGTGCTCTAACGCACGATGGACCTCCACCCATTGCGGCGACAGCAGCAGCAGAATGATGAGATCTGACAGTTTCCACAGGTCGTAATTTTTCAGGCAATTTAACAACACGCTTCGGAGACGGAGTGACCTTTTGCTTTTTCAAGATGGCAGTGACATTCGTGTGGGGTGTGAACTCAGCGTAACGTCGAGGAACAACATGTCTACGACCCCGAGTGGTATAAGTAACGGCTGTCGCTTTTTCAGGTGTGGTTTCCGTCGAAGGGGCTGAGGAAGTCGCATTTTGTTGAGAATTCTGAGTGTTATTAGCGGACATGGAAATATCCTCAAAAGATGTTTCATTTTCATTATCTGATTGCGATTGTTGTGAAATATCTGCATTATCCATTGAGAAGTTTTCCAATTTAGGGGGCGAGCGCCCGTCATCCTCTTGTACGACCATGTGGGTTGCCTCTTCCGATTCCATCCGTTCATCTAAGTCCATTGGGGATTCCTCATTACCATTATCTCCACTGTCACTGGGGCCTGGAATCTCTTCCTGCTTGATATTGGCAAGAATTTCATCTTCGTTGATCTTATTCGTCTCTTCCATTCTTTCTCCAGCATTAGCGGTTGCATCTTCCATGATTTTAACAATTTCAGTCAGAGTTGGTGGTGGTCTGTTAGGTGGCTGAGAATTTGATCTGGAAGCAACTGGTTGACGATTGACAATGGGCGTCAGTTTCGGCGGAGGAAGTATTTTTCTCGGGGGCTTTGTTATCTTCTTTACTGGTTTGGGTTTGGGACGGACTACAGTCGAGACCGGAGCTTTGGCTGGTAAGTACTTTCGGTGGTGAACGGCTGGTGCCGGTTTTTTCAGTGCAAGAGCCACAGCCGAAGAGAAATTAGTGTGTGCATGAGAATGACGCGAAGCCTGCTGTGAGTGCGAGTGCATTTGTTGTATTCCTTCCAAGGTATGAACTTTGGCTTCCAGGTTTGCCACTCTTTGGCGCATTACTTCCAGTTGAACTGCATAAAGAAACGATGGATTTAGTTAATTTTTTATAGCAATATAGATAAAACATTTTCATATAATTATTACGAAAACACCATCCACAAGCCACACAATGTTGGGTAACTTACAAAAAGGATTGTTGTCATCATCCCTGGTGAAAAATAAAAACATAACATTAATGAGACCTTATGTTGTAGTTATATCTCAAGGAAATGTCAATTTATTTCATCTGAACATAATAAAATGGATGTTTTTAACACTTACTCGTCTTCATGTGTTGCATCTTCCTTGCCTTTTGGGAATATGATACCTGCAATTTGCAACAAAAGATAATATTAAAAATAATGTCCAGCCAGATTACTCTCATGAATTTACACCAAGTACACAACTTCGACATAATATGATTGACCAGAAGATCTTATTAAGACTGTGTATGCATAATGCATACTATATGGTGAAATGGGGCATGACATGGCATAGGGCATACTTAACTAATGTGCAGATACTGATAAACTGATTTTTTTACTTGCGATATAATACTGCAATATATTTCCAACGATAAATACGAACATTAATGTTTATTGTAATGTTCATCAGAACTCGAGGTAAATTCATTAGCCGATCGCAATGAAAAGAAATACCCACGCATATTGATGAATGAACTTTCTAAATTCTAAGTACAAAAAGTTCCACAATACACTTCAAAAATTATTTTGTATTTGTGGCAGCAACCATAAATCAGAGAGTTAAAGTAAAATTATTACACAAATCACAAATCCTAATGAAAGAATGATTTCCATAAGCAGTCTACGAAAACGTATGCAAACAAATACCAACTTTAAATTGTACATTAATCAAAAATACAAATAATTTACCCCATATACCCCATAATGACATAACATATGTACACACATGTTTGTATTTTGCATATTACGTAGCATGTTCTGGTCTAAGTGCTGTATCGTGCAGTCTGCTGCGGTGTATTTACTTATAGTGTGCTGTAAGCAAGCAATATAATACATAGTACTGCGTTACCCGTATGTCAACATAATACATTCAATTGTCATGTCATCTCATGCCACAGTCACAACATAGCCTAACTAACTATACGAAAATCCGAATCAGAAAGCAATAAAATAATAAAAAATATTAATTATTTCCTTTGCATAATTTTGTCTTTTCTATTAGCATAATCTTGTAAATGTTAATTTGGTATCTTATATTTTTAATAGTTAACCTAACTTGAACTATATACTAGCATATTTTGACAATTTCTATCTCTGCCTAATATATACAGTTATAAACATTATGTTAAATATCTATAAATCTGCATACATGTAGGCAAACATGAACAAAAATATATCTGGGATATATTCTTGTAGACCAGTCAACAATACAAAATAGAAGATCTCAAAACATGCTTACAAGTGCCCATGTAATATTTTAACCTTCCGAATCCTAAAACCCAATATTCATACCTATGAAATTAACTAAAGAACAAAAATGGTCAACTAAAACTAACTGTATAAATTAAGTTTCTATGTTTACATTTACATTACAAATCTTATCATGCACTTGTACTGAAGGTAAAGGGCAAGGTATCTACATCTTACTGGAATCTAAATTAGAGATATAGGTACAAGCAAGATGAATACCCGTTAATTCAATCTTGGAAGTCTAAATTAACCCAAAATGTGACGGATTATTAGTTAAATGAAGTTAATTAACTTCATTGAAGTAAACGCCCTTAATTTCAAGATTAAATCATGGCCAGAATGGGGCATATGCATATTTGCCCTCTCTGAATGTAAAATAATTACATTTTGTGTGAAATCCTGAAAATTAAGCCTTTAAAATTCACATTAAGTAATTTAATGCACCAATAATCATTATTTATCATAAATTAGTATTCAAAATGCATAAAAAGTATGATAAAAAGGTCAACTTACCAAACTGACACTCCAGCCACATTTTCATTATATTTAAATCTGCATGTAGCGCAGAGACCCTGGAATACTTTTTCTCCAGCAAGTTAATTCTCTCAATCATGGTTCCCATTTTTGGACGAGTGTATTAATTCCTGGTTGGTTATCCTTATTAGTTTCCAAAGTTGGAAATGTCAAAGTGAAATGAGGTTAGGAATAAATATTATTTATTGTGTACTTGAGTTGAGCTGTACTATTGTGTTTGTAATCTGAATGAGAACAGAAAGAGAACACAATGCATAATATGTCATATGGAAAAGGTTCTACTAAAACTACATACGAAAAGGATCTTCCTAGTATTCTCGCTGCCTACTGCCTAGTCACCTAAAGGCCTAAAGTTTGCTTACTTTGCTCTGCTACGCTTAGTTTACTGTCTTATGAAAATCCGAAACCATGCAAGGCATGAGAAGTTGAAGGGGTTAAAAACAATAATCAGATCATCCAGATCAAAAAATAAAATAGTTACTTTAATATATTAATGTACTGTCTAAATTAAAAAATATTTTTGAAATTCGAAAACGTTGTTTTTATAATGTTTAATTTCAAAAAGTTTTTGGATATTTTCGGAGCTGTAGCCTCTTATGATATTTTGTATATAATTTAGTGCGCTATGCTAAAGGTATGGAATGGATAATGCACTGCACAATTCATTGCCATTACATTGGATTTTGGATTGGAAAGCAACGCAAAGCAAAAAGCATCATACGCAGAATGTAGGAAGCTGCTTAGTGAGAAGAATGCTATTCTTCACTCTTTTCTCAATTTCCCATTCGTTCACAACTCCTGGCGCTGGATTACAATTCTTCATTCTTCTTCAAGTGTGAAGAGGATTTCCAACGAGCACATGTCAGCAAAAAACCGCAAAGGCAAAACATCATACCCATTTTTGGAACAAAGTAAGTTTTTTGGTAAAATCATTATTAAAACTAATATTTTTTCATTTTTAATTGACATTTTACACATTTTATTGTTTAATCTAATTTTAGATACTGGATACCGGATCGGATACACCATTGACCATACACCGTGGTGTTCGGGAAACTAAGCAAGGACGGTTGACGATGGATATTTCGGAGGTGCCGACGTACCTGAAACCTTATCACCATGAAAAGGAGAGGAAGGTCCTGGAGGTCACATACTATCGCCAAAATAGAAAAGGAAAGCCACTGAAGGTATTGTAAATATTGAATTTTATCTAGAAACAATGACAAACAACAAATAAGCTAACATTAAATCGTTGCCAGTTGCTAATATGCTATTTTTTGTTTCTAGATTTCTAGGGAAAAATATCTTCGCTCCGATATCAACTGCGGATCGTATGGGTGCACGAAATGCCCGCTTACGGAGAGATCTCAATATAAACTGGACGATGACCCGCCCATCTATTCTAATAAATTCAACTTTCGGCACTACTTGCTTCCAGATCATGGCTTTGTCTTAAGACAGGTACCTAACTGATTACTGATTACATTTATATAAATATATTATTATATACTTTATAATCACATAAATAAAAATCTGAAAATGGGAATTATATTTATTATCAGGTGGACGTTATCGATGAATTGAGCAATGTCATATTTTTGCAAACCGTAATGGAAGAAGTGTGGCGCTTCAGCATTACGAAATACAAAAGAATTCGGGATGGAGTCGTCAATAGGAAGTGGTTGTATTTCTTAAATGAGCATCATAGGTAGGCATTATTATTATTGTTTCAAAAATTATTGCTTCTTAGATCCCTATATAATTTCCCCCTGCAACGGTTGTAAATGTTACATGTAAATTTTTTTATTGCATTTTAGAGAAACATACGTGTCAAGAGAGCCAACGGAGACAGTCGAGGAGAGAAACCATCGAGAATTTCTGCAATGCTACAAATATTTTCAAACTCACCTGGGAACTAGAGGTATCAAAGTTGTCATGTTAAGTGATGATCCTGATTTTCGAAAGAAAAGTAAATCTGATGATAGTTCCAGCTATCTTGCTACGGGAGAGGAGTATGTGCTTAGTATGACTGCACAGTTCAGCGAATTAGAGGACAAACTTTGCAAAATTCCATATAATGAAGACGAATGTAAGTATAATATACTGCTTTTGAAAATTGTTTGCATTAGGAATTGTAAATCTTGATACTAATGTGTATTTATTATTGTTCCTTTTAACAGCTGTTAAAAAGTACAACAAGTCAGGATTTGCGTACCCGCCGCACTTAGAAGCTGGAGAAATTCAAGACGGAATTAAAACAGGGAGATTTTTTCAGGGAGCGTACCGAACATACAATTTCTACGAAGGATTTGTCAACATTAGCAGTACCCAGGACGCAAAGAACATGAAATTCAAAAATAAGGATGAATTAAGCTGGAACGAAATTTTGGTCCAGGGGCTGGATAATGTGAACAGAGCCACAGATGGGGACATTATTGCAATCGAAGTCCTACCAGAAGATAAATGGTCAGTTGCATCTGGAATGGTTGTTATCGAACCGCTAGAACACGAGCCTCCTCTAACAGGGGACAAAATCGTTCAAGAAAACGAAGAAGAGGTACCAGATCCTGATGAGGATAACATCAGTCAAGAAGAGGAAATAATGTCTGCTGTAGCGCAAATCACAAAAGAGGAAGAACATAATAAAAAGAGAAGAACCGGGAGAGTCGTTGGAATAATTCGACGAAAATGGCTACCAGTTTGTGGCATCGTTTTAAAAAGTCGCGGCGAGGGAAATACTTTCCATTTTTTTCTACCGGATAACAAACGGCTTCCGAAAGTCCGAATTGAAACAAGAAACGTAGATCGATTTGACGGACAAAAAATAGTTGTCCAAATTGACCAGTGGCCTGTTACCTCGCGCTACCCTGTTGGACATTATCTCAAAATATTGGGACCAGCTGGAACAATTGAAACTGAAACTAACGCCATTCTCCATGAGCACGGAATTCCGCATGACCCGTGGTCCAAAGCTGTTGAGGCTTGCTTGCCAACCTTACCCTATGCAGTACCATTGGAAGAAATGGAAAAAAGAAAAGATTTTCGTGATACTCTCGTCTGCTCTGTGGATCCCCCTGGATGTACCGATATTGACGATGCTCTTCACTGTTTTAGCAATCCTGATGGAACTTTTAACGTCGGTGTTCACATTGCTGACGTTTCTCATTACGTAAAGCCTGACACAGCTCTGGATACTGAAGCAGCCAAAAGATCAACTACTGTATACCTATCAGACAGAAGAATACACATGCTTCCCGATGTTCTAAGTTCTAATATTTGTTCCTTGCATTCGGGAACAGAAAAACTTGTGTTTTCATGCATTTGGACTATGGACAAGGATGCAAACATTTTAAATACAAAGTTTTATAAAGGAATCATTTGCTCTAAGTCTGCAATGACGTATGCTGAAGCCCAAGCGCGTCTGAATTCCAGTGACACTGAAGATGCAATTAC
>JAQFYC010003491.1:0-20585 GCA_034694165.1 Tomocerus mixtus
CCCAGGTTCTTCTAAAGAAATAGCTAATACCTACTTACTACCTACATCTCCAATGCCAAATCCACTCTTATGAACTAAACTGTTAATGTAATTGCAAGTTTTTCTGATAAATACCGACAACTGCACATAAACCGAGACACGAAGGATTATTGGTGGATGAGAAAAGGCTTCATCAGACTTCATTAGCCAGGCTGGGAGTTGCATGGAACGATTAATCATTTTTTATCAATAAGTATGCAACATTTTTGCATCAAAGATCTTTATTTGACAATAGCCGAATAACCCATCTAGACAGTGTATTATGCATAAATTATTATGCAGTAATCTGTAATACAGATTCTGTATATGTAAAGATAATGATGTTATTGTTATTACTGATTTAGCGTGATTATCTTATGACAATATCAATTTAGCGGAACGCATCCATACGACAATGGCAAATGATATCCTATTTAGCTGGAACGCGCTTTTAAAGAGCATTTGGAGGGACGCCAAACCAATCTTTAGTTTTGCTTCAAAAACCCCATAACAGAAAAATAACTCTGGACTGGAACTCCAACTGACGTAACGACATAAATAAGTGAGTCACAAAAAACGCTTACATAGCCTGACCTACTATGCACCAAATAAAAATGCTTCGTTCAACAACCTATTCTACTAATTGCATTCTGATAAATTAGACAAATAGGTGAGTCCTTACTCGTATTTACATTTTCTTTCAAACGCATTTATGGAAAGGGGTGGAAGCTACCTTGTGGTGTTCGTATTATGTCCATCCGTCCAGTCTTCATTGAGTGCACCTTCGAAGTGCTTTACTCTCAGTACTCTAATCTATTGTAGTTTACAGAATTAAAAGTAAAAGTGAATGTCCTGTTCAACAACCTTAAAATTGGGAAAAATAGCAAGACCTAAGTTTAGGAATTATTTATTTGGACACTTATGGCAAATCTGGCAACACTTCTTTTCAATCTTGCCATATATTTGTAGTTTCCATTTTATTGTATCCGTTTTGAAATGGTTTATTTTAATTCAACATTTTCGCAAAACGAATGCCTCCATTCAAATGCAAAAAATACTAGTACTTTCTTACTGACTGAGTAATCGTAATAGTATACTTACAAACGTACTTGTATGACATTGGTATTTGTTTATGAGTTTCAACTTGCTCTATTATAACCTAACATTAAATTTTATGTTCATTAAATAATTTTGTGATCATTTTTCATCATAAACTGAAACATTCCTTTATTTTATTACAGTATTGCGTATTTCGCATTTAAAGTTTTAGTATAACTATTTGCTATTATACACAAGATAAAATTTCTCATTGTCCTGACCTGTCTATAATTTTAATTAATGGATTTATTACATCTTACAGATATTACATTACATATTACATATACACAAATCATCCCCTTTAATAGTAACAATACAGCTTTCATTATTTTCTGTTTGGTTTATTAGGTATAGTACAATTAGGTATGTGTAATAATACGTAGTTATATACTTACAGCTTTCTAAGTAGATCTTACCTATTTATATTTACGTATTTATACAGTAATAATATTAAGTTGTATTAATTAATAGAGAATATTCTGATTGAGGTTAATTATGTAGTCTAGATTGTTTATTTAGGATTAGTTACACCAATTGACTTATACTCTACAGTCCCATAATATTCTGATCTCTTACATTACTTATTATTTAGTATTACACAATAATCGTATATCTCACTTCAGTTAGTTAGTCACTTACACATTTTAGTATAGTTGAAAACCGATAACCCTTGGTATATACAATATTTAGATACACAACATTATTTATTCCAATACATAGTAGTTTGCACTGCAAATATTTTTAAGATTTTCCTTTTATAGTTATTACAAATACTTTCTTAAAACTACTATATGTATAAGGAAGGCTAGAATGAAATACAATATAGATTTCTCCAACTTTCACTTTGAATAGCTTATTGCTTATTAGTGAGAATTAATGAAAGTTCTATTGTAATTCCTTCTGGGCTGCCCTGTATAGTAGTTTTTCACATACGCTACATAATAAAGCCATTAGTGTCAACACTAACATGAAAAACTTATTTTTCTATCGGCTGAGCATTTTATTATGTTTTGTAGCTTGAGTTTGACTATTTTAGTGATAAATATTTTAATTGTCCCCAAAAACACCGCAAAACTTGTATTCACTGCCTTCAACGTTGATAGTAATATGTAATTAGCACAGAAACAGAAAGGAAACTGGTTTAGTACGTGTAGATTGGATTTCACATAGCAATTAAAAGATTCACAAACTAAATATATGACTTCACTTTTCCCTTTGATTGAATTTAAACGAATTATAAATAGGATTTGAGTTAACATTGTAGAACATAGATCCTTCCTTAGCATAGGTAGTTAGTTCTTTATATAATAAATATATATTTTGGGAGTTGCGTTCATTAACTTTCCCCAGCGAACAGAACAACATCAAAAGGAACCTGTGTAGTGTAACTGGCTGGGCTGAGGAGATGAAAAGTGTTGAAAAGAGAATTGCTGAAATGACATATCTGAAAATTACGAGGAATCGTCAGTAATTATTCTTTGAGTAGTAGATAGGTAATAATTGAGCCAGATTTTTTCATTGTTTTGTCATCAAAGAGCCATTAGTCAAAAGAATATGGATATAGAGCACCTAGTAGAGTAGTATCTTTACACTTATTCTGTTTTAGTATTGTTAGCATCGTATCATATCAGTTGATCAAAGGGAATACTAAATTACGCTTTGTAGGTTATTTTCCTGTAGGCTGCAACCGTTATTTCCTTTGGTTTGGTTTGGCTATGGTGTGTTATGTGTAGTAACAACGCATACCAGGAAAACCAGACCGTAACCAGACGAAGGTATTATATTTAAGTATGATATCCGTGGTTTGATTTGCTTTCGTTTCTACGAATACCTATGTATGAAATAACGTTATTCAAAATTCAAACCAGTACGAGAGGACAGGGAACTGAAAATTGAACGTGTCAAATACAGTTGGTACGTTAGAAGAGGATTTCTAACTTTATTAATTATTAATATTACATCTGTCATTTCTGCACGTGTACTATACCTATTAGATTTATGTACGTATATCTGTAGCATCTTTATATGTGAATTTATATGGATATATATGTATATGGGAAAAATGTATTTTAATCAGAAGTCCTAGGCAGAATCATTATATCTCAATGTTCAAAAGTCTTTTGATGTGGATCGTGTCGCTTAGTGTGCTGCTTTCTTTGTTTTTGTAAAGTGGAAATCGCAAGGATTTTGGTTTGGACTTTGGACTATGTGTATGTACATATTATTATGGAGGTTATACAGATATAGGTACTTATATGTTCATACAACATAGGTAGATACACAAGGACGTGTATGAACGTGAACTAAATTGAATGCTGTTTGTTGTACATGTATGTTATTGTGAAAAGGATGAATGCGGATCGAGTGAGATTTGTTTATTTGTTCAGTTGTCCGACTTCTTGTCCTTAGGCTTTCAATTGAGAGTATTTGATTTGATTTATCAAATGCTTTGGAAAGGATATAAGCTATTTTATTGTGTCATGCTTTGGTTGCCTTGGATTGAAATAGAGAGAAAGTGATTCGACTGCGAGTGATCTGATTCTGATTTTGATCTCCTTGAATCACGAAAATCAAGGAAGGAAGGATCTAGAGTGAAAGCCCTGAATGAATGTGGATTTTTTGATCGCGTGTCATAGATCAGTTTCTTTCGTTAAGAGTACAGAGTGGAGTAAAGTGAACTGAAGTCTTTATTATAAGTAGAGGAGAGATGAAGGTACGTTAAATAAATACTTCGTGTGTATATTATATCATATGGGAGAGAAAGCCTTCCTAATAGAGAGAAAGTCAAGTCAAGTTAAGGGAAGGTGTTCTGTTCTGTTCTGTAAGGTACACTTCTACTCTTCTGTATAATATATTGAGTGAGTGAATGATCTCATCTGAACCGGCAAGGCTAGAGCTAGGCAAGGAAAGGATTGCAGTTGCCAAGTCAAGTAAACAGAGAAAGAATTCTCTCAACTGTCTTCCCTTTTATCTTTATTGTCGTCCCAGGGGAAAATTTCTTTCTCTTCTCTTCAGTTATAGCAGAATCCTGAAGGTAACTTCACTTTCACTCTAGGCTCCTTCTACCTTCTTTCACGATCCTTATTAAGTATTTTTAACGCTGGGCAGGCTACAGCCACGGTATTCTTGACTTGACTTTCCTTCCATTCTGCCCTGTACTGTCATGTATGTGCTTTCTCCTTAACTTTCTCCTCCCACTTCTTGTGGTTTGGTTTGGTTTGTTTTTCTAAGGTTTCTTTTGGTTGACGAAAAGTCCAGTACCAGTCCAGGTGTGTTTGTACAGTATATACTTTCACTTTAAGGAAAGACTTGTTTTTATAGATTAAGGGAAACTGATTTCCCCCTGATTCTGTTTTACATTAGTGTTGATGTGATAGCCTTTAGATCACTTCCCTTTCGTATATTGAAACATGGTGTGGAGCTTGATTGTCATGTCAAGCTGGCTAACTTTGCTTTGACTTTTCCCATACCGGTTAGACTCTTAAAGGGTTAAACTCCGAGTCTTTTTATAATGGAGACATGAGGTGAAAAAGTTCTTGTAGCTTCAACTGACTTGAACAAATATAGATTGGCAGAGTAAATGGAAAGACAAAGTTCAGATCAGCTTCAGCCAGCTTGGCTTTTCTCTCCAGCTGCATCCATAGACTACAGAAATGCCGGGTAGTATAGTCACTGGAACTCTAAATTGGTTTTTCATTATTCCAAATTGAGAACAGAGTGACCACGATAGATTTAAGATCTTCAATCTTCACGTTGGTAGTTTTTTCACTTTGTTTTTCTTCTCCTCCACATTCCCATCATTATCATCAGGGTTTAAAATGTCGTTGCTTGTACAAGTAATCCAATCCACGTTCTCCACTCCACAACTGTGAGATTAAGTTCTTCAAACTTTCACTTTCCTTTCCCTACATTTGCACCATGACAGTATGCCGAATATTTTGGACGAAATTCATAGTTTTAACTCTAATCTACAATATTTATCAACTAAGTTAGACCCATGTTAATGTTATGTAAAATGTAATGTTCTGTGATGAACTTGTATGTAAATATTTGTTTTTGTGAGTTATAAATAAGTACGCCCACTATTAGTAATATCTTATACGTATATAACAAATGGCTGGCTACTTATTATAGTTATTAGTGTTTTTTATATATTATTTACTACAATATTAGTACTTAAGTCCTGCACACTGCACATCCTTTAAATATGTATATTTTTTATGTCCCGGTTATCATTAGTATGAAAATGATTCGTCCGATTATTATTATTTAATTATTAACGTATTCTATAGTTTTCACACAAACTGCACTAAAAATTCCAGAACTTTCTCCTGCTTTCTCTTTATTATTAGTCCACCAGTGTCTATAGTTGAAGTTTATTAATTATTTGTGAACATTTAAATGTTCTGTAGAATAATTTGCGTAAAGGAGCATACTATCATAATAATATTGAGAACAGGACACTTTACAAAGTTTGTCACGCACCGTAAAACGCAACTTAACTTGGTTGGTGTCTTGTCTTGATTTTGTCTTGTTAGAAAACACTGTCTAAAGTCACGTAGTTTTAGATCTCTTAAATGTATCTTTAGTAAAACTTTAGTTTGAGTCAAAGTTATCAGATCAGATTAAGAAGTAAACGCTGTGAGTTGTAAGTTGATTCTAAGTTCCCAAGATGAGTATGGATAGACTGAGTAGGAAAACTGTTAGAGGATATTCGAGTTTTAATTGACCACCGTGTTGCATTGCCGCCGGAAGCTCTCCTGCAAAACGAAATTTCGTATATTACAATTCAATTAGTCACTCCGCCAGAAAATTAACAATTAGGATACTCTGTTTTCATTTCTTAAAACCTTAGTGTCACATAATCATCTCGTAATAAATGCCCCATTAACAAATAATTTTCAATCCCCCTACTTTAGTTGTTTCAAACAGATTCAATCTAAATCTCCAGAACAGGGAGCAGAAGCACAACCTGGGTGGTCTGGGTTGGATCTAGCATATTTCCTAGAAACATTCTGAAAAAGGGAGGTTAACTTTGTTGATTAAATAGGAGGAAGCCAAGCCAAGCCAAGTGTAAGCAAGAAAGGCAAGCTGTCGTACAATTTAAAAGGAACAAAACAAAACAGAATTTCTCAGGAGAAAACAACACTAAACTTTTACGAGGGAATTAGTGCTTCAGTCAGTTTTACAAATGCGCAATCCATTACTCCTACAATACAGATACTGAATTATGAAACACAAACATTCAAACAAACACTCAGCAACATCTTCTCTGATATGCACCTAAACTAAACTTTCTCTTTTACTACAACCCTTCATTCACACCAGACTTTCACTCTCAAAACTACAGAACAGACACCGAGATACTTACAATACAAACACAACACACAAGCACCATCCTTTATTAATCGCATCTTTTGTATTCATTACACACTTCCGTCTAAGTACATTTAATTAGATACTTATCTCTTCTGATTTCTAAGTGTGTCTTTCTTAAACTAAAATGCTTGTTCTTAGCTCTGATCCTTTCCGTTAACTATTCATTTATAGACAACAATCCATATGACTACAATTTCCTTCGCAGTTTCATCGAACACGGTATGACCGGTTGACCAAATTAAAAAAGAATTTCTGTTGAAATCCTGTAATATTATGTGCAAAGAATGTCCTGCAATTTCTGTAGAAATACTGTATTAAGCCACAATTAAATAATTTTCTTGTTTCGGTTAGTCATCATAGAATCAAAAAATGGCTAAAATATGGGAGGTTTAATTAAGAAAGACATCAACCAAATTTAAAAAAAAAACCGATTAATTAAAGCATATCTTCATATATCGTATATCTTCATGTTATTTTACTTATTTTGGCCGAAATACTAATACAATATAAAATATAATTTAATAGCGACAATTTTTGAAAATATAGCCAATGCAATAGTATTTTCAGTATAGCAAATACTTTGATTACACAATTTTTGTTCAATGAAAGTTGAAATGAAATTGAAATAGCCATTGAAATGTAACTAAACAAAATAAATCTAAATCAATTTATTCAAACGACAATTATAAAGCAATCGCAACAAAATATTATAAGTGTTTGAGTAAGAAACGAGGAATACACAATCACTCGTTCAAAGCAAAGTTAGAGCTTTTTATAGGAGCATTACATTATATTAAGTGACAGAATGAATGGCTCAATTACGATACACAACAGAAAATAATTGGCAACTAATTTATCCGGATTTTATTATGATTTTATTGTTTGTATGTGTATCTATAAAGGTACATACATAGTGAAACACTATTCTCCTGCCATAACATAAAAGAAAGTAAAGAATATGGAAAAAGTGAAAGAAATATAGTAATGCAGCATATGTGGGGGTAGCCGAATAACGGCGAGTAGCTAGCGGGATTGGATTGCTATAGCTTGTGTTCAATTCTGTGAGGAGATCGTGTTCAACATGTAGAACAGAGAGAAGATAATGTAGCGCACATGAGATATGGTTTCATTTTCCATTTCATTTCATTCGAACCTTTGCATTCTGTTCTCTTCTGTTCTGCTCGATTCCACTTTCATTTGAAGGCACTAAAGCCTCCGCTATATTATACGTTTACAAACAGATGAGATCTACTGTCTCTTATCTCATTTTAACTACGAAGGATGGATAGATATCCTACATAAGGCAGGCAAGACAAGACAGTCAGTTTTCTATGTGCAAACAATTGGAAATAAGATCGCCTTTGAAGCTTTGGGGCAAAGAAATAAAGAGGTAGCAGGTGAGTTCTTAATAGCAACCTATTTCTCAACATCCCTCCATATAAACACATGCATCCCTCTTAAGTACATACATATACATACATTTCCGTTCAAATCAACTCAAGTCAAGTCAGTTTAATGTTTACAGCAGACAGACATCCAAAGAAGAAGAAGACACAGAATTTTTGTATTTGTACTTCTACCTGCATATTTGCGTAGAGTCTGTGTCTGTAGTCTGTATGTACACTAGGAAATTCTACAACGTAGAATTATGTAGAAAATAGAAAACAAATACAATAAAACTACATAGGAATTTTTGAAAGGGGGAATTTAGTGAATTTTATTAAAGATAAAGTAGCGGAGCACGTTTCATATTAAGTAGAGAAGCTTGTAAACTAGGACGGAGATTGAATGCAAATAAATATTAAGAACTGGAAATTAATTCTTCCTGTCCGTCTTTCACAGTACAGTAGTCTTCCTACATTCCCTTAGTTGGCAAACTCGCTTCTCTACTGTATATACACAGTATAATACTTACGAAATAAAGTAAACTATTGTGTATTCTCCGAATAAACTTATTTTTTGTTTCTTATGTACATACACTATCCTTACGTCTGTATTTAGTTTAGTTAGCAGTACTTTGTACTCTTCACTACGAATTTCTTTCTTAAGCTTTCCTACATAACATACATACATACAGATACTTAGAGGAAGGCAGTTATATTTTTCAGCCTTGGAAGAAAAAGTAGTAAAAGTCAGAAAAGCATAAAAATTCTTCATCCCAGCACTAAAATTATGAGACAGAGAATCTACTAGTGTACTGCACACTACACTACACTACACCAGAATAGGGGATAGCCAAAGCAAATGGAGATTGAGATTCCAGCCGAGTTTCACTTTGAGATTCGGACCATTGAGTTGACTTTCACTATGTATACTTACTATCATTCTCCTACACATACATAGAACATAGTCTCCTCAACTCGACTCAAGCAACATTAGATTAGACTAGAGACCATAGAATTGTAGTAAAGCAAAGAAAACGTAGCAAAGTGATGTATGTACATATAGCACAGACATCTACTCTTGCACTTACACTTACTACTTACTCCAAGGCAAAGTAAACTAAAGTAAAGCACAATTTACAGAGCTATGGAAGGGGAAAGCTGAAGAAGGTCAGAGTCAGTGAAGAAGGGAAAGAAAAACAGGATTCCCCACATAGGAACTCACGCAAGAAGGTTATGGTTTGTTTTTGGTTTCCCTCAGGCACACACAGACATTTATACTATATACTATACTAAATATATATAATCCACATACAGATATGTACATAGATAGTATCTTATATGCATACAAATACTCTAGGTATATAATAGGTACATTCATCCATGTAAGTAAAAGTAAACTGTAAAGGTATGTGATGTGTAATGTGTACTGTATGTAGATAGATACCTCAACCCAACCCAACTCAAGTAGAATTGGTTGGTTGAAAGAGAAAGAGAAAGAAGAAGGTCTGCTTTCTCCGCTCTGCTCGAGTATATGCATGTGTATAGAAAGCTGTAAAGTGAAATGGAAGAAAGTAAGTGTGTCAGAGAGAAAGAGAAAGTCACTTACCATTCAGCACATGTACTGTGATTTCTTGGGCGATGGCATTCGACGGGGAACAAGCATATTTGCCCGAGTCGGACGCTCTTGCCTTTTGAATCAACAAATAACTGACTGTCACGTCACCCTTTTCTGTGATGACACTTACTCCTCCACGGGGACTGTCGTAGTTTATCTCCTGCCATTAACAAACAAGTGCAAACATTCTCCATTAGCCACCTCCACATCATCACACACAATATCCTCTACATACTACTATACAGATAGTACGTAATAAAAATAAACACTCATTTACTTATGTATTCTAAAACTATAACTAACTATTCAACCGTCACTTTTTTATTATTACATACATACTAAATCTACTTTCACTTTATTTAGTATTCTTCCATGTGTCACTATTTTTTTTATTTCTTATTCTTACAAGCTTTCACTTATGTTTACTCTACTGTCTACTACACATCTTTATAGATTCCTGTATAAGTCTTCGTGTTCTGTAGAGATAAATAAAAATGTCGCTTATGATACTTTTCTGTTGTTTTCCTCCGCCTGACTGTATAAAATAAAGCGCTAAAAGCTTTTAGTTGTTTTCTGTTAACGCCAAACTGCTGAGGAAATGCGATAGTTCACTTTAGTGTGTAATTCTTCTTGTAGATTTGGATTGTAGTAGTATACTAGGTTAGGTGGAAAGCTAGTAGGTTAAATCTACCAAGACATTCAACATCCAACATCACAGATACTTATCAGACTCCACTCCAGCACTTATATTGGTAAATAGATTTACTATCATCGTGACGTGACAGATTAAATTATCAACTTACTAATTGTCTTCCCCTCCACTCTACATTTACATACCTAAATACACACACAACTATAAATACATCCGAGCGAACATTAATAGTTTGCATACATTATACACAATTGTGGCTATCATGTGTATACTTATACATATACACTAGTAGCTTAAATTAAATGCTTCCCGTCCCTAATGTCTACATATTAAATAGTACACAGATCCGCTAAGCAGATAACTTCAGTTTAACAGGATGGATTAATATAGCCCTTGTGTCATTAATCTAGTAAACACATTATCCCTTACTGTCTAGCTACACATTCTATTATGTATGTAATAGTATACAGTGTAATATAGTGTCTAAATAAATATTCATGCAAGTTTTGCAAGCATTCTCTTCTGAAGAAACTGAAAATTCTGAGCTACCCTGTATTGATTACAGTTTAAGCATTTGCCCATTTACTATTCTCATGTACCGATTAGTTCTTCAAACAGGATTTCTCTATTCTGGCTACAAGTGAGCATTTGTCGTTGTCGCATCTTACATTATTAGGAGAATTTAAAGGATTGAGTATTACGTCCTAATAAATAGTATTGATTATTGTGTAGAATGCAGAATGCACTTAATTGTAAGGATTTTATCTAACGATAAGCCTAAATATAAATAGGGAATGTTTTCCAAGGCAATCGGATGTAGGAAGCAATTTGAATAAATTGAACTCATAAAAGTTCACGAATATAATAGATATGCCAAAAACAAATTGATTTTCTCGAAATCGGATGCGTAGTGTATTTATCTTTAATCTAGATCTGATCGTGAGCAAGGAAATAACTAGCAGAAAGTCCTAGTTTCGCTTACACAATTGCAGCGGGAGGATTATTACATAACTCTGATCTAATGTAAAGTAAGTAAAGGATGCCAACGTTTTGTTGGATATAAAGTTGATACTAATACAAATACATACTTACTAATACTATGTATCTGTAGTACACACGTATCTCCCTTTCTCCCTGTTCTACATTCTACCTACTACCTACCCACTAACAATTCAAAGAGAGTAGAATCTCTTGTATACAAACTAACTATAGGAAATAAAGAGGAGTGAATAGGAGAAAGTATTATTTTTATTCTCTTGCTTCTATTCTGTTGTGTTCTGATTATGGGAATTGCAAGAGCACTATTGTATGTAGTAGGCTAATGGCAATGGTAACTGCGGCTGGATCTCCGAAGAATCGAACTACCAACATATGTCTTAGGTACAAAGATGTATCAGCCCCAGGGATCCATAAACCACTATAGTATTTAGTTTCTTATCGTAGTAATATTAGTTATACTAATAGATCATAAAAGTGATAGTGTTAATTAAACACTACCTAATGTATGTTCAGAGTGAAAAAAATAATTGTCAAGAGTAAGCTTTATTTTTTTTTGTCTAACCTGTTTAGCAATTTCTTAAATTATATCTGTTTGTTACACTATTGTGAATGTATTTAGCAAACTCGTTGGTGTTTCCACAGATGTACTGTATTTTTTAATTGTAAAGCATTCCTTGTGGAAACGGTATTAAGTAAAAGTAGTATCTCTATCCCAATTTAAGCCATTTTACCTACAACTGCGACATATATAACTTAAGTAGGATTCAACTCAACTCCAGGGCTCACTACCTATATGTTCTGACTCCACCAATAGTCACAATCACAATCAACTTCTTTTTCTTCCTTTATTTTCATAGGATCCAATCCTCACGATCTTCAAACCAATTCTTCTTCGTTTCTAGTTTAGGAGTGGGAACCTACTGCTACGCAACTAACTTAACTTATCTTCTCATCTGATGTGACTAACGAAACTAAGGGCTTTCCCATTGAATAATACCGGAGGACAAACCAAATACTTACGTTTAGCTAAGTATGGATGGAGCTACGTAACATATCGTAGCGTAACTCGCATATAAAAATTGAGAAAAGAGAGAGAGCTCTTGTCTGAAAGAGGATCCAAAGACAAAATCTAATCTTCTCTCTTTCTCCTGCTTACTTGCGTACCTACTTATTTTCTCTTTTTTACTTGTCTGACCTTATAACTACATATATATACTTACTTTCATTTCCACAAATAATAGATTTTCGAATTTATTTCCAATCATTTCCTTTCTCTGACCATCCCTTTCACTTCTCTTGGTAAGTAGATATATCTGTACTTCTCTCATTCCCTCCCTATAATATAACCCTTTATCTTTATATAATAATTTAATCCCTTTTCATCTTACTTCCCCTCTATAAACCAATGCCAGTCGAATTACTCTACTTCACACAAATTCTATCGGATCAGAGGGACACCTGCCCTACTTAGCGTCAGCCACCATCAAAAGCACGTGTCATGTCTAACTAGAAGGTAGATCTCTAATAATAGGGAATTAGATGTCTCAGTCATAGGTATACTTATTTTGGTTTGTTTTTATTATCCCTACTAGAAAAAAATGTCTTACAGAGCACTAAGTATAAGTAGGTATATTGCATTTGGCGACCTAAATGCTTAAAGGAAAACAATTCGCTGTACTTTCACTAACTTTCACTATATTTATTGGAAATCCTTGGCCATAAGACTTGACTTTAGAAATATTCTATTTTTATATGGTATTTTTCCAAGGAAAAATTAAAGGGTAAACTCATAATAGGATACTGAATAATTTAATAATAAGTTAACAAGTTTTCTAATGAGACTGACGTTTAGAATTACGAATAAAATTATACTCTAGTACATACTTAGTATGTTAACATATTGTTTATGGTTTACTTGCATTCCTAACAGTTAAAATCTTACCTGATTGTTGTGAGTCCATAAAATATTGGCTGGGGGTTCAGGACTGTGTTCCACGATACAGGTGAGATTTATTGTACTCCCTCGATTGATGTACATCTCTGGGGCGCCCATAATGGTGGTATTAGGCTCTGCAATAAACAAAGAATGCCAGGATATCAGAACAAATAAAGCCCATCAAGTGCAATAAACATGGGAGGACTTTCGACTTAAATTAAAAACAATAAGAATATCGGTTGCATGAGGAGATTTCTGTTTCTGAAATTATGTCAAGCTTCCGTTAAGGAAGCTGTTACCTACAACATTCACAGTTTCAGTAATATGGAACCAGGTGTTTTATAAGGTTTCCTACCCAATACTGCAAACAAAAACAATTATGTGAGTATAAAGCCTTTCGTGAGCAAATACACAAGTAAAATGGGAAATGAACATTTAACGGATGGATAAGGCAACTTTGGAATCTATTAACCTTATTATCAATCAATTACTGATATAAAAATAAGCTAAGCACTATATGAAATAAATAAAAGTACTATAGAATATGTACTATAGGTAAGCATTTAATTTTTGGCATGCGTGAGTTTTCTATATTTTTACGCCTTTGGATACTGCAGACTTTCTCCAGGTAGGTACACAATGACAAATGAATGTCAAGTCTATAGAATGTCTGAAGTTTCCACTTTAGTATGATTTTGATGCCTCGTCTGTTGGGAACAGTTCAAAAATACTATCTGAAATGTAAATAGGGAGCAACTTGTGTATAAATGTGAATAATTTTGATGTTAGCTTACAATCGGCGAATGGAAATGGAACAGTGGAGATAGCTGAGAGTGACTGCACTGTGTTTACTTTGGCTTATCAGTAGAGAATATACAATAAATATGTGGAAGAATGTATGTACATGATGTAACATATGGAATTTCATAGAATGTCAACTTTCCTCCATGTGTCTCTCTTTACACAAAACATTTTCGCTGGATGAGCTTTAAAAGAGAAAGAAGGACAACAAAAACAGAAGATACCAAATACCAATACACTACACACACAAAATATACTTTACACAGATGTACGTTTTAGTATTTCAGTTGGCTTTGCCTGTAGTCACACTTGAAGAAGTCGCCCATAAGAGCCAAGTCAGTCAGCTGCTATGTACACTTTAGATTCGCATTTCATCCAAAGGGAAAGCCACGACGAGACTTTAGAGTGGAAGAGCTTAAATCACAGTCAGGTCCTTTAGTAATGTACATTTTTATAGATTCAGTCTTCGTGCATAGACTAAATATAACCGGACGGATTATTTTACACGAATTGGAAGTTATATACACGGTTTGGACTAATACTTATGTGTCAAAGAACTATTTAAATTAACAAAGATTTTCGTCATTACCTATATTTATAATTTTGCAATGATTTTTTAAATATGGTTGCTCGAATAAAATGGTGTTAAAGATATACTTTACTTAATTGCTACAACCCAAAATGGGAATCACTATCTTTTCCAAAATTGTATACTCCTACTACAAATATTCCTGATTTAAAATATTGACATTTCTAGCTTACTAATCTTAATCTAATTTACCTAACTATTGGAAAGAAATTCCTTCGATAATGTCAGAAAATTCTTCCACACTCCTTTAATTTATAAATCGCATCTGAAATGCATATCCGAGTTCTGGTTATAGTTATGTAACACTTGTGCACGACTATTTTTCTTTGTCTCCAATTTGTTAGCGGACTACATAAATAAACATAAATATATTTGTACCCATCAGATCAGCCTGGTGGCTTGGCTTGGCTTGGCCTGCCCTGTACATAATATTGCCAACAAACTGCGTAGTCACATTTTAAGCTTATACATTGGATATATACCTCAATTTAAAGTACTGATACTTACACAGTAGTACACCCACTCACTCAAAGACTCAAATTTCGTGTATAAAGACGTGGCACACAAGCTTATAATGTGTACATTTGCACCACATTACTCCACCTAGTATGGATGTATGTAAAATTACATAAAACTGCCTGACAGGTTAAATGACATGAAACTTTCAAGTTGAAACCAAGACTGTTTGGTATTTTAGTTGATGTTACATAAATTTGCATATTTGCCACCTAAGTACAAACCTTGCTTATGTATGCAATAGGTTCATACATATTATATAACATTTCTACATGCATTAATAAAAAAGTAAGACGATATGGACATATATTAGACAGATAGGCTTAGAAAAACTCCTTTTATGGCTACGATATATAGTTTACCCAAGTCACATCTACATGGAATGCATTTCAAACCAAACCACTGCAAAGGACAGGGACACACACCACACCAAACCAGACCACCAGAGAAGACAACCATTTCACTTGACTATCACCAACATTTTTTAGTGGCATGGCATGGCATGGCATGGCACAGACGAAGAGTTGAATTTGTAAAATAAGCAAAAGCATAGCAATACAAACCAACTACTTACCTATGCAATGCTATAGAGCTTTACGTGTATACAGACATACCCAGTTATAAATATGTATAGGTATGCATACAAAGTAGTATGTACATATTTTGCTTACGTATATAGAGCAAATTCTACCCGTATGTGTTTTTCAAGCCCTTGTGTGACAAAACAAGGAGATTTGCTCTAAAAGTGTCGCTAGCGTCACGTCCGCAATCTGATTTGCAAATGCTTAGCAAGCAACCAGGCAGAACTATATGCATGTACATAATACTACTACTCCTACTCCGCATTACATCAGTTGACATATATTACTATATTCACAAAGGAGAAAAGTAATAACCTTACATCACATAACTAACATAAGGGCAAACCAAGTGAAGTCAAGTCAGGTCGACTCAACTCAACTCAACCGATCTGACTGATTGTGTGAGTGAGTGCTGCTTTCTCTATGCATGCTCATGTTTTTCTAAAGGATAGCTTACTTCGTATTCGTATATACTTAATATACCGTTCTTTTAGATTTTGCTTAGTATTTTGCATAAAAGTATACCTAAAATGCAAAAATTTGTACACATGAGCACAGCTTATGTATATATTTATATATTGCAGATTTTCTAAGGTACTATAGTATATAGGCACTGTACAACACATAGTACTTAGCCACGGTTGAACGCATGGGAGGAGAACACATAGATACAATATACACAAACATTGGATTATGTATTACTTACGTATTACACTTTGCATACGAAACATAACACAAAACAACAAGTATCTACTATGGCTGTATATAGTATTTTAATACATACTTTCTCTTGCTCCGCAACTCCTAATAAATATACTTTACGTAACGTTAAATTTCAAATTGGGTCGAGTTCAGTTCAGTTCGCTTCACAATTGCATTACGTAGCAACTACGTATTTCAGTATCTCCGCATCAAATCTGCAGTGAAGGGCATAGTATTATATGGTTTGTCACACTATCTGTATGCCTACAAAGAATGAATGGGCAGATGACAAAGCAGATGTCCACACACAACCTTACATCTCTTAGGGATGTGCAAAAACTACAAACACAATATCTCTAGTAACAATCTTTTACATCCACAAAGGGTTCTTTCTGTACAACTGTCAAAATTGTAGACCTGGTCTACTGGTCTGCAGCATACCTATGTCTGTAAATCTGGTTTTAAAATTGAACAAAAGTGAATAAATTCTTGGCATATTGTACATTTATTTATAGAAATATTCTCTCATCTTTTTGAGGTATGGTACAGTACAGGTACAGGCTGTTTGGAAGCAATAAGTTAGTGCATAGACTACTATTTGGATAACTGGTTCACGAAGTTGAAATATCTAAATAGAAATTATTGTGATAAAGGTACAGTACGAATTATATATTGTACATGGCATCTTTAAATTGGACATACATGGTACAATATGGTCTCTTTTTATCAGCATTAAAAGATTTTACTGCTATTCTTGAATTTATACAAATATTGTATCAAGTTTTTCTATATTCCGTTTAGGAAACGGTATTTTCCTTACATTGCTCTTTCGGATAACGAATATTATTGTGCAGCTAGTAAAGGAAATTATTTGCAGATTCAAAAACGTCTGCAACTACAAAATTTATGAATAGTGTCTATAGTCGCATCCCATCGGTAACGAATCAACCAAACATTCATTTTATACACATACACAGTACAAATATGAACAGCATAGTATGTAGTAATGTACAATTTTTTATGCTGGGTCCACCAAGGTGAAGAGATATGAATTGAGTACATAGAAATATACCAGACTTGCTGAACGTTTATAATGCTTCAGAAATTCCTAAACACACTGATTGTGAACTGAACTGAGCATGGTAGTCAGTCACCAGGAAAAATGCAAATAATGAATCTGTCTGGAATTATTTCACTGGAAATCCAAATGCTGTCTGCTGGTTATAGCGATATGAACTTTGCTTTTATCATTTCTCAAAATATGGAATTCGTGTCTGTGTAATGGCAAACAGTTAACTTGGGAGTTTTTCTATTTTTAGTACTTTAGCGTATAGAAGCTCCTATAGCATTAAGTTTTATTATATCTGGACCCTTTGGCTATAAACTGCTGAAGTTCAAAAATTAGATTTATTTTCTAGAAGAATTTGTTGCATTATATTTATAAATATACATATAATAGAGTGAAAGAATGGAAATGTACCTATACACTGCTACAAAGTTGTAACTTCTCCAATATCGTATAAATTATGTGTTAATAAATGATTGTTAAAACTGTGTATTATTAAATACAGATTTAATCTGTTCCTTACATAGTACAATGTTCTTACAGTAAATAGAGCATTTTGGTTGCATTAGCATATTGGTTTTCCAATTCCATAAAAAATGCAATATCTAGTGATAGGAAGTATTTTTCTAAAAGGAACATGGGAAATGTTTCCTGATTTTTTGAGATATTAAAAATACTTTTTTTATTTACTAGACAGGTTTCTCCAGAATCGTTTTGTTATATTATTTTGGGCCAGAGAGCAAAGAACTTTGGTAGCTATCAGTTGCGTTGAAGTTTAAAGGGTCCATAGACCATAGCAATCTTTACGTTAGCAAAGTACATAGCTAAATGTGTACTTTTGTTTATCAATTCTTTCACATAGCTCGGGGTAATAAACATGAGCTAGGTAAGGTAGTAGTTATGCTGTGAATGTCTAAAGAATTATGAAAATAATAATTTCCAGTTTGGACGGTAGCCTGCGGAATAATTTCTCCTCCTCTCAATTTTCTATTAAAGCAGAAAATAAGAAAAGAAAGTGGTGAAAGTCTCTAGAGCCACATTATCTTAAATGTAAGTGTGTAAGTACCTATTTAAAATTGCATTGTAGTAAATGGTAGACCTAGCAGACTCTATATGCTATATAGTAGTATACTGTTAACTATTTCACGCCTGTTTCATCACCATATCACATCAGTCAATTATTAATATCTCGGGAAAGATCGGTAATTGAAATGTGCTATCATTAAAAGTACCTAAAGAAACAAGAGTTCAAGTAAATGTAATTATGAGTTCCCGGTGTGCCTCCAAATTAAAGTTTTGAAAACTTATTTATTATATGTTCAATGTTTGGACGAGTTTGGTGAATTTTTCTAGAGTTTTATCCAAACCGGTGTTTTCTAGCCTTGCCTTGAGTAACAGAGAAAGTAAAAAATAGTTAAGTTTTAGTGAAGGAGAAAGAGTTTACTGATTGTGAGTTTTCTCCAGCGAATATGAGTGAATAGGCATTTTCCACGAAATGCAATTTACTTAAGATGTCATACGGAGCATTTCCCATTTGCAGATTTAATTTATGTTAATAAACTATGCTGAACCTATTCCTTTCGTTACATCAGATTTCGGCATGTGAAAGTAGAGAAAGTCTGAAAGAAAGCAGTGTCTTATTCTAACTTGAGTAAGCAAGTATGGAAGGGAGAGGAAACTGAAAGAAACTGAAGTGCAGAATGAGAACTTAACTTTGAGGCCAATTGAGTGAACCGGAGTGAGTTAAGGAAACTAAAGTTTGAAGACAACGTAATTTCTAAAAATTACTGTTCGCTCAAGACAAGTGTTAAGAGCATTCATTCTTTCTCTTTCAATTGGGACTCAAGACACTGCAGAAGACTACTACATAACATAGACAACCATAACTGCAGCACGAAGATACTGCTAGAAAAAGGAATTGGAAATTTTCACATTATGCCATTCTTTCCATCTTACGATATGCTTAACATGTATATTTAAAAAATTCCTTTCCAAAGTCCTACTACAAATACAACGAAGAAATTCTGCTGGGGAAAGGAACACAAGTCATTGCAATTGCAAATAAAAACACACACGCATCCGTTTGTGCACAAAAACAAACCAAAAGAAATGTGTGGAATGATATCCTTTGTGGTGTGCTTTTATGTATTATAACGATAGTTTTCTCCCCATAGTCCTCAGTATGGTTAACTATAGTCAATGACGTCTTCAATTCCTTCAAAGAAAAGAAAGAAGAAAAAACATTGAATTTAACCCAAAGTGAAGCACTTGCTCAATGAGGAGGAAAAGTAGTTTAGAGTGGCCATTGTTTGTCCCTGTCCAGATGTGCACGCATGAATGCTCCCAAAACAAATACATACAATGTACACAGTTTGCATTTGTTTCTCAATTGGGAAACCCTTTGGCACTATGTACATGCACAAGCTTCAAAGCTATAGTAAATGTATGAGTCCTTATCCCGAATATGTGACGCTAATAAAATATAATGAAATTCAAGATCAATACAATTTATAACCAAATGACTTTACTACGTAGTAATTACCTATTAATAGTACCATAGACACCACACGTTTGCATAACGCTTAAAAATTAAGTGTACATAGCAATGCATGTTAATTACTGATAGACCATGCATAACATGCCCATTTATGAAATGTAAAGTGATCCTTAATTATTATTACACAATTTGCTATAGACACTTATGTGTTAAAGTGGATTTTTCTTTGTCTTTACACAGCAATGTGAAATTACTATGCATATTAGTTATAAGTATGCAAAAAGCATAATGTCACTAAGCCCATTTTCTCAATGTAATGCAAGATAATCTAATTGAGTTTGTGAATGCAACTGATTTATCTGAGCAAATTGCTGTGAGGATTTAAGCACCTAGAGAGTTATATGGAAAAAACTTGGAAGATTTCAATCGTAATCCATTTAACTAGGCAGTTTAGATGTAATATTATAAAAATAATAGTTCCTTAGGCACATGTTCAGCTTTGTTAGATATTCGCCAACTGCTCCAGTTTCTAAATGAATATGTAAGTTAAGCCTTTCCATCCCAAGTCTACCACGTACATCGTTTACTTACTTAGTTCTTACTCCACAGTGAAATAGCTGGAATAGTTGCTGAAGGATTCCACGACAATTCGCCGCGGCGACAATTCGCCGCGTGCGACAATTCGCCGCGTGCGACAATTCGCCGCGGCGACTATTCGCCCCGCGACAATTCGCCGCGACGACAATTCGCC
>JAQFYC010003492.1:0-20575 GCA_034694165.1 Tomocerus mixtus
GCGTTTTAGCATGTAAAAAGCCATTAACTTTCTCCATGCTTTTATATAATGATCGGATGTTAGTGAACCTTACTGTACACTAGACTATGATATTTGCCATTGTACTTCATACTTCCTTCCATACATAGAAAACAACGTGTTTGTTATATTTCGTTTGTAGTTTAGTACACCACCAACAAGCAGTCACCGCGAGTAACACAATTATGAGTAAAAAAATTGGTACTTTTTATATAATGCCACAGGCCAAAGAGCATCTAGGCTTAGGGACATATAATATGTCGTAGGCATCTGACGGCATCCCAAGACTACATTTGAAATAAAGCCAATCTTGAGCTATTTTACCTTATTTGATTGAAAACTGTATTTTATTTTTAGTTGGTGTCAGGTTATTATTGGCAACTAAGCTCCTCTAATTTCACATCAAATCTTCAAGTACTATAGATTACAATATATTCATTGCTAATAAGTACAGTATAATCCATCATTCAATTCATGCATTGAAAAGAGCATATATGCCGACTGTATTGCTCTAAGAATTGTATACAATTCGTTAAAAATTAAAAAAAAAAATCCATGCCTGGTGGTGCTCATCTGTGGCGGAGCTTTTTTGATGCTTGTAGTACGTGTGCAAATATATTATATATTATGTCCATTGTGGTCAACTTGCAAAACACTGCTTGTTTACTGACTGTTTCGCGAATGATCTGAGAAGTATGTACTAAGCGTGTTATGGTTTCACTAAATGTATAGACGGAACACTACCTCATAAAAGAAAAAAAAATGGAAAAGTAGAGAGATGAGTTTACTTTAGCTTTGTCGACTAAAGTAAGTTTAGTGAGTAACTGGTCGCCAAAGCAAAGCCAAGAAAGCCGAAAGAAGATATATAGACTTGGCAAAAAGGATTCATTCCATTGAATTTCTTTCCCTTTCGTGTCTTACATGAAACTAATATTAGGTACACCTAGACCAATTTTGGCTTACTACTGCGACTAACCCATGAAATAACATCTGCGTCGTTACATACAAACAAATGGCCTATGACGATATTTCATGTTGCATTATGAGACTTCTGGGATATAGTTCGTTTATCTCTACAGGGCTGCACATAATTAAATTCAAATATTTCATACTTTCATCCATGACAAAAAATATGTTTTCATGTACTTTTACTAACCTAACTGGGAATAAAAAATCAATTGGCAGTTGTGGTCCCATTTTGCCTCAGTTTAGCTTATTTGAATTCCTCTTTCCTGTAAAGTTGATGTAGATGTATATGTGCTAATAAATTGTATACCTATTTTTGAATCCTGGAACTATTAAGTATCAATATGTGCTAAAGATTGTTAAATATATTTCGTCCTTTGCCTATTGAAAATATGATATAATCAAGATAAAATAAGAGAAAGTTACTGAAATAAACAACATAACAATATGTACTCAATCTTCAATGCAATATGTGGCTAGATAATAAATAATCTATAGGTGCATCGGGTAATAAGTTCATGTACTTACATATTACGTTTACATACACTGTATCAACCTAAAATACCATTAATATTTTCGGTCAATGTTGCAGTAGTTACAAAGCAACATACAGAAGATACTTTCGAAAACACGTTAGAATGTTAATAAAAAATAGGTAAAGAATGGTGAAATTACACCTACATACCTATAGAACAATAAAATTGCACTTGTAAAGTAAATATTCGTACCTTTGCAGAGACAATATATATTTTATTCAAAAATAGCACACAAGTCCACACGTTTCCACACAGTGTACAAAACATTTTTTGTTTTGTACCAATCAGAGGATTTACTTAATCTATTACAATCGGCTTACAATGAGTACGCCCAGAAACCTATACACACAGGAGAATAAAGATTCTCTGACCTTTCATGTGCAGCATATAAACATTATAACATCTTTAGTAGTACATTTTTGGATATAAAAATTCAATTTCATGCCAATTTCCTTACAATATTAGCGCACTGGAACTTTGCACATGTAATCTTTGTTGTGTTGCTGTACGCACACTGAAATACTTTATTTTAGATACAAGAAATAGAATTAAATAGTAAATACCATTTTAATAGTAAGTATTTGTGTTTTGTCTTTTCAGCTTTGAAGGCGGCCATACTGATTCAACGATGGTATCGGCAATATCTGGCTCGGATGGAAGTCCGTCGTCGATATACATGGAATATTTTCCAAACTATCGAGTATGCTGGAGAACAGGATCAAATGAAAGTGAGTTCTTTACTGGTATATATTTATAATTTGCATCAGAACATTCTTCAACCTTCGTCTTTATGGTTGGTATGAAATGAAACCGGTTTCAAATAGCTTTTTGCATATTAAACGAAACTACATACAGTCGTAAAAATATTAAATGAAATAAAAGATCAATAGTAAACCGTTACGTTTGTGTACATGTAAAGACATGTATAAATATTTACTTTTTATCAATTTGTTATTTGTTGTTGTCCATTTTGTGAGAATAAATTTCAGAAATCCTTTATTGAGGTCACCCGACCAACTTTTTAAATTGGAAAGAATAATATATTACACTAAGAATTTTCTGTTTCATTGATCTGTGCATTCTTAACATTTTTTGCATGAATATGTATTGCAAAGTGATGTGAGGTTCACATAGATGAAGGGAAATGTATAATGTAGGATAAAATTGTGACATAGTATTTAATAAATAAATAAAACAGTAATACTGATATTACTGATTATATGCGCTTACCCATATGCTATTATCCGGCTACAAACATTTAACAAGGCATGCAATGTAGTTATAATTCTACCAACATATAAAAATATAAAAATTAAGTACGTATCAACTCTATCATGAAGATTTTAAAAACGGGAAAAAAATGATTGTCAGATTTTATCAATTGTAATCTATTCACTTGTTTTTGTTTTAGCTGTACAACTTTTTTAACGCACTTCTGACGCACATTCCAACTAACAAACTGGGAATGGACGCCGGTGCCAAAGACAGTGCCAAAGACAGTATAAAAGACACCACTAGCTCTTCAGAATCCACCTCCACAAGTATGTACACTTTATTTCTCGCTATAACTACACTATAATTTGTTTTTGCAATTTGACTATATTAATTTAGAATACATGAGAAAAGAAGATAAAAAATTTATATGTTGTGATTCGAATTCGTCGTTCGTGTCATACATCATAGTAGAATCTTTCTGTGTGTAGTCATTATTTATAGTACAGGGCATAACACCTAAGAACCAACAAAGGGGTGATGCGAGGTGACGTTTCAAGTTGGGAACGAAACTGGTCTGCAAGCAGCAGGAAAGTGGGAATCGGTTCGCCGTTCTTTTATAAGGAGGAATAATCTTAGTTTAAGTTGTAATCCTGCAGGGGTACAAATTTGGATGCTGATTATTTATTGACTTTAGTCCATAGCTAAATGGAAATAATAGATGACTGATTTCTAAACCGGTTGAGTAATCGATGTTTCAGTTGGGTAAATTTTGGGTAGGTATTTAGATCACTTACACTACAGGTCCTCAATAAAGCTATGTATTAGTTGTGAACACTTCATTAGTATTGCTAGTCACAGTCAAGTATAACGAAACCACCTCCTTATGTAGTTATTTATAATATATGCATATGCACACAAGTTTACCCTATAAAAATATATTTGAATACATAGAAATCTTTTTATATACTGTTGTTACCTAAAAGATGAAGCTCAAGTATTATGCGCACTTTCTCCATATAGACAACGGAGAAAGTTTCATCTTTTTTCAAGTACAAAACAAAAATATCTAGTTCTACAATAAATATGAATTGTAATAGATGTTTTAGATTTACTTAATTATTTTAAATATGCATTTAAAGAATACCAACTGCAATAATTATTACTATATAACATACTACTGATATCATATTGTGACTATCAAATCTTACGTTCAATGCTCTATTTATTTTATACTCAAATGAATAAAATCGCATCTGTGGTTGGTCCTGGTTTCCTCTCGGTGCTGACAATGCAAAAGTAGCAACAATGAAGCAATCTTGGGGAAGTGGAATGTTTACCAGATCTGTATTTAACGTAGTATTTAGCTTGAGCAAACACTTTCCCTGTTTTTCTGTATAAAGTTTGTAAATTAATTTAATTCATGTCACATCTCTATCCAGCATCAACTTAGAATTGAATGGCGTTGGCTCTAAAAGGAAAAGCAAATTCTATTAAAATGCCCACTTACAATATATATAGTGCATTAAGTAGAGTATGTAGAACATTATATTGTGTATATTATGTACAATGTGTTGTACAGGAGGATGCGTTCCAATTTATTGTAAACACTAGACTACAATATTATAATGGTATTATGTGCTACAGAAAGTTATTGTAATCAGACAACAGTCTTTGCTACTATTGCTTCTATTACTTATCCAATGCAAATGGGCGGATGACTACAAAACTACCAACTACATACTTGCTACTTAATACTCGGGAGAAAGCAGATACTTATTTAACATGACAATAAGGAAGGAAATGTCCGTAAGACAAGGAATAACATTTGGCAGAACATTTTTAGGTCGCATACATAAAATTGATAAAATGTACAAAATAAACTGCATATTATGTAGCTATCATATTATTTACAGATGTATAGATTTAATAGTAACTATTGTACAGGAAAGAAGCGCTCATGTACTATAGACACAAATAATGCAAGATTTGTTAAAAATATCCTGCAGTACATAGTCTAATAAATTTCATACTAAATAATATGTACTAATGAGTGCACATTTACACATTTGTAAGTACTTGAGTACTTACAATTTGGAAATATCTATTTATTTGAAAAGCTGAAAAGGAGTGCGAATTGTGAATTTCATATTTATAATTCAAAATCAAGGAACGGGTTTAAATATTTCACACGTTTATTAAACATGAATTCTGTGTATTTTTTATTTTGCATAACTAATGTTGTTTCATTATTAAGTAATTGCATTATTTTAAAAGCCATTGAAATGTTCTTCTAGGGTATGGTCACTTGACCCTTTTGTTACTTACTATGTTACGTTCATTTAAGATTCCCTTACATAGGGATATGGGGTTTGGACAAAATACATTAAGGTGCTTCTAATGGAATTGCCTGACATAACATGACACTACAAGATGTATAGATTGCCCTGTCTTCGTGTTTACTATATTCTATTCGCCTTTCGATTGAGTTGTAATACAAGACGACAGAGTCAAACGCGTACCCCAAACACATTTGTCAAGAAGAATCTAAAGCCCAGCAAACTGTCGAGTCGAGAAATAAGCTATATTTAGAAATATTCACCAGAGACCTGCCCGCGTGTAATGTGTAATACAGGGTATATAGTAGTTGTCAGGTTCCATATTCAGGCCGTTTAAATCCTTTTACAAGGATAAGATAACAAAATCAGGAACGATGCTACCGTGCAGACAAAATCGTGCTCTCCACGCGGATAGTGACAGCTTATTTTCCCTTCCACACTCTGTAAACACGTTCTTATCTTCCCCTTTAATATCACCTCTCGACTAATCTGTAACTCAAAGAGATGTGAAACCTCTATCGCCTATTTGTTATTCAATTACACGGTAGGTAATCATAAATTGACTTGCTACTTGCTACAATGTTTTTAGTAACTCTCCCAACATTACAATTCCAATCGGAATCGCAGAAAGAAATCGTGTGATGTACAAATAGATTCGAAATGAAAGTTATTGATTCATTTTTTAGCTTCCCTCTAAATTTATGAGATTTTTACTCGAAATTTTAATGAATTAGACAATAATTTACGTGGAAGGTCCGCCACTATATAATAATTAGTTTATTATATTTAGTAGTATCTGTATTGTCCTGTATAACGCAGTATATATGTAATATAGTATGCAATATATCATGGTATCCAAAATTTTCGTGTCTGTCAGTTGTGTTTGGAGGCTTACAGGTTTAAACCGTGAGTGCTTGAATTGAAATTCATGATAGTAGGGCTCTTGGAAACCGTGGCGTGCAAGATACATTAACAAATATTTACTTACATATTAAAACTCACTCTCAATATTAGCAAAATGTCAAACCATTATCTGTGAAACTTCATGTCGTTGTCGCTGTCCAGTTAATAGATGAAGTAGTGGCCACATTATACATTTCCCATTGAAATGAGTGGTCAGTTTTAAATTCAAATTATGTTGGCGTTTCAGAATTATTTTTGAAGCGATATTATGTAACATGTTGTGAATGTGAGTTAGGCAGCAGTCTAGGCATATTCATATTTTATCATAAAACAAAATTATCAAAGCAGAAAGCCTAAGATGAATCTCATTGTGGCATTTTAAACCTGAATCAGTGCACCATTTAAGATATATTAAAATTTAGCTTGATAATTGACCTTGAATATCTCTAAAATCACATTAAATAAATAGTTGCTTTAAAACTAGTACATTATATTTATATTAAGTAGTAAGGATATTGATATTTGAATAGTGTGTAATAAATGTATTCACTTTGTTAATAATGTAGATAACAGTCAATAAACTTGCAGGATCTAGTTTATTTGCCTTTTTACTTAATGGACGCATAGTAGGTACAAGCTGAAAATTAAATGCAATATTTTAGGTTAATTCTTTGAATAAAACTTATCAGAAAGCTTTTCAAATTGTCGAATAAAAGGTAGTATATTATGAATTTACTTGAACCTTGGTAGCTTGAACTTAAAAGGTATGATTTAATTTGGTTTGGATATACTAAAAGATGAAAGTAGGATATTCATTAACATTATTATTTCCATTTTGTGCTATGTGCATACCTAATGCATCCCGGAAAGTATGCAGACACAATTTCAGATTTACTAGTTAGTTTAACGCATGATTACTGACAGATAAAAGGGAAAGGAAAATTGAAACATTCTCAAGTGGCTATGTTTAGGTTTAGTTTGGCAGCTAAGTATGTGCTATATGCTAAATGTACTTTAGATTTGTAAATTAAAAGAGAAGCATTTTCACGGATGAACTGGCAAACACAGTTCGTGGCATAAATAGGAGAATCATCTGGGAAAATTTAATGAGGGCCTTCTACTCTGACTTAAGGGAAAACAGTAGGAAGGAGAAAATTCTCCTTACTCTTTGTGAATTTTCCGCGACATTGTACAAGCCACTATAGAGAAATTCTGTACCAAAGCAAAGTGAAATATTCAATGTGTAGATATTGTATACCGAGGTAGAAATATAGGAAGAAAGGAGAATAAAGCAAGACACGGTTCTATGATTCAATAAAATGTTTCAGACTTGACTTCCTCCTACTTATTTGAAGTGTATGTCTATAACACACCATCCCTAAAACAAACTTCTCACAAACCATAATACCTTTCCAATTTGTTATTGCGTTGGACACGTATATTGTAAACATAAAACCTTAATTGACAGGCTTTCTTTATGTATTCATCATATTACAAACAATTTCAGGTCGAATTGTCCCAATTTACGATGAATTAAATAAATATTTTACTAGAAAGGAAATGTAATACTTCTAGCATATGTTCTGTATGTACTAAAAACATGACAATTGACAAATTAAGTTTTAATAAAAGAGTCATTAGAAATATTAAATATAGAAGTGAATTGGAGAAAGAAGATGAATTGCCTCTATTATGTTTTCTAATCTAGATGTTATTGTTTCTGAAATGATTAACAGTTGGTGGAGATACTCCGAGTCAATGCAACTCAAGAGGAGTCAAAGTTAAACTGAGGAAGCGCAAGGTCTTTGCCGGAGGAAGTGGCCCAGTTGTTGATTTGGAGGAGATTCCACTGGAAAATGATTACCGCGGACCTCACGTCAAGTTTCCGATAACCCTTCAAAATCTGCAGGACTTGATCGATGCTTTCAAAAAGAAAAAGGTAATCGGAATATGTGCTCTTAGCGTTGGGAATTCCTTTGTCTATTCCCACTCTCTACAACTCTCCATTTATTTTGCGCTTTTCTCAATTAGCCAAGCTTTCTAGCTTTCTATTTGTACAGCAACACCGGGAATGTGTATGCCCGTAACATGCCGAGGAGGCTTTATAAGTAATACACAAACATTACGCTGAGTTTGATTCCAGGGTGTATAACTTTGTCACGGCTGCCGGCTACTATAATTTAAATCCCACATGCAAATATATTGTCCTACTAGTCCTACACATAAATTTTCAACCTTACCTGCATTTCATGTACAACTTTATTTTACTACATAATTTTTAAACTGTATTCTGTAATATGTGTAACAAGAAGGACCATCTCTGTGCGTAGGCTACATGTTACAATTTGTAGAATATAGTAGAAAGAAGTGTGTTTATTTGCACTAGGAAGAAAATCATTAGGTTTCAGGTTACGGTTGAACACATATGGTTTGTTCGTGCTCAGCCTACCAAGTTATGCGTTCATTGTAAACTTTTTCAACGGCTTACACGAAGAAGGTCAGGTTCGCGAGAAATTTGGCATAGCTACTTACTATGTATTGATAAAATCAGCGACTAAATCCTATTCCAAAGAAAAATAAATGAAAGAAGCTCTGCTTCCAATATAAATGAGCTGGACCTGGCAAAAAGTTTTGGAATCGTAGATAATGTATCAACAACGCAATGTATAGGTTGTTCTAAAATGTCAGTGTGACCGGAAAGTAGTCATTTCACAATGGTTTTAAGCTAACTTTTCGGCTTGCCTGCTAGCTGGCCCATGAGAGTGCGGTGGCGGAGGGTCTCTTTCCCCATGACGTAGTTGTTGTAAAACCAACCACGCACTTCATTAATAATTAATTCTTCTTCGTATTTATATAATAGTACAAATGAAAAACGTGTAGCACTGTTGGAAACGGCATTATAATATGTAGGACGAATGTATATAGACTTCCCCACTTGAAAATTAGAAAACATTAGCAAAAGACACTAATTAGATATTGTGAACAACCGACAATAGATTTTGCTTATTAATTAAAAATTAAAATGGCTGAATTATAATGGTATTATATCCTCATTGCACAACAGAGATAAACAACACACAAAACATGACACATACTGTAATACCATCGCTACTTTTTAGCTTACATACATACTACATTAGAATTAGTCTAATTAGCTGATTTTCAGAACAACTACCAGCATCGTGAAACTTTGTTTTGTAAAGAGGTTCAAATAGAATAAATATGTAGCAGAGTACTGTTTTCTTTTTTCCTTAGGCATCTAACTGTCATCCAATGATTTTTCGACTAATTTTCTCCGTTCTATTTAAAGTGAAGGAAAGAAGGATTTTCTCCGCATTGTTTCCTAGAATTATTGGAGACGTATACAATAGATAACCTGCCATTCTCACTACAATATTCACAATGTAGCAGGCCCTCGGTGCCACAATAATGTACCCATTTTGAAAATAGTTGCCCTTTTTGAAAAATCTGTTATTTTGTAAGTTAAACGCAAAATTCACGGTATTCACGGTTATTTATAAAAAGTCTGATTTCAATTATGTACGATATTTAAAAAATTTCCATACGTAATGATGACGGTTAATTTTCGAGAATGCTAAAGGTATCGCTTTTGGTATGCCTTATAGTGAGCTAGTTTTCCCAGTTGCAAACGTCTCATCGATTTCTTACTATTATTATTTGATTTTATCTATACAAAATTGGCATGAGACTGCCAAGTACATTTTTTGATATGTGGCCCTGGTGTTCGATGTATCTAAGACATATATAATATTCAGTATTAATATTTTGGCTCTATTGTCTCTGTCTACATATACGCCTACTTGCTGATCAGATGAGATACTGCCTTGACTGCTCCATGCTGATTACTGTGAGAACAAGAGCTCCAGGCAGGATGTGTAGATATACATACTACCTGGAGTGTATGCATTAATTGCGTCTGTTATGTTAGTAGACATTATATGGCTAACTACGTGGAACTGAACGGACATGAATGAATGGAAAGGGACTAAAGATCATTAGTTGTCTAATTAACAGCTTTGTATTGCGATACATGCACACAGAATACATACTGAGATGTGTAGATAAAATGTATAGCAATCCAGAAACGACGACAGTAGAAGCACAATGGGAAATGGAACTGTTTCAGATATTGCTTTCACTCGCTGCACACACTGATAATAAATATGTTTGTTAGCAAGCGAGATAAGTATGGGTAGTTAACGAATATAAGTCTACCTATACGAACTATTCACTTATAAACAGTAATTTATATTATTTATTTTACTTTGCGGCCACTAACTCGAATATCAACACAGAAAGTGAACTATATTGTACATTCACTAATAGTATAAGTTGTACCTGGTAATTACATGTTATGGTATCTGTTCTTATGTTCATTTCGCCATATATGCCATACGCCACATTTGGTAGCTCTTACTAATGAATATAATGTGCGCCCACTTATTTTAATAGAATACTAAATACTAACCACACGGCGAAGTATTACATAGGTAATATATTCTCTTGGTGCTAAGTAAGTATTAGCTACTTTATTATTTTGGCAATATTACAATATTTAATATACATTTATATTTTCGGCGGTATAAATTATAATTTTGAAACGTAAGCTGTTATTGGAGACTAAATATGTTGGAGACGCCATTATAATTATGCATACATGTACAATCTTCCCGGATAAAACCCGCACATAAACATTAAATAAATAATAGTCTAGCAATCTAGTATATACGTATCTGTAGTGGAAGATTTTAATGTGACACAGATAACCGACTTTTACAAAACTATTTAATATTATAATTAAAATACGATACGCACAAGTATAGCGCGGGTTTCCTTGAAAAAGTAATCAACACCAGATTGATGCCCGACTCTACTTGGTATAGATTTTCTTTACCTTGCATTGTGTATCACATGTTCCCATTCGTCCACCTACACTGCGTAGCATGTCAAGTGAAGTCAATTTAGAATTGAGCTGTCGCTTTTGTTTAAGTGCAGCCAGTGTGTCGTCCTAGAATGCTTTAACGACTTGTCTGTCTTCCCCATGCTCTATTCCCAAATAAAAAGCATTAAAGGCTCGCGTGTACAATGACAACAACTAGCGATAGTTACTGCTGATATACAAAATAAGTAGTAGATGTATGTAGAGGTACACCATTTTATGTAGATTATAAGTATAGATATACACATCGCATTGGGATTAGTTTTAGATGCACGGCAAAGACATGTCCTAGCTAGTCTACAGATAGTGCAGTGAAAGTCCTAACTCCTAACATAAAATATAACATCTATGTATACATATAGCTGCAGAGATATAAATGCTTTAGTTAAAATCTAGCCATGATAAAAAGCAAAGCAAAAAGTGTGCTCCTTCCATGGTCCAAGTCTATCTATTAGGTTTTATTCCCTCCCTACTTCAAGTAGACTACATACTAAATACAATACATTTTATTAGCACTTATGGAGAAGAGGACAGTGACTGCGTCATAAAGGAGATGCTATCCCTATCCAAAATATAGGCTATATTACCATTATATTCACCCACCCACCTAAAAAGGACTAAATTGGTACATATAAGCATGTATGTGTAGTTTTAATAGTACCAATGGGTAATAGAATATATCTAGGGATGTAGAATTATATAAATATATATAGAGTATCCTCCAAAGTTGACTAGCATGCAGTCAAGTGTTAGTATATTATATACATATGCAGCTGACTCATAATATTAACATTAACTACTGTTTCACGGAGCTTAAGCCAAAGTCTAGAGGAAAAAGCAAAGTTGGTAATAAACAAGGAAAGTACACTGTTGTGACTGTCAAAATGTGAAAGCACATTCGTTGACTGAAATAATAAATAGAAGCCATGATTTGGACTTTAGCGTTTTGTATGATACTTATGAATACAATAGAATAGAAAACTGGGGAAAGCACCTGTGATTCAACATGCACACTGTTATACTACATATACATCCTTTTACAAAATCCTTGTCAAAATCTATGCAGTGCAGTGTGAGTCAGAAATAAGGATATGCTTCCATTCACTATGTATGCAAGCATCTGAACATCCTGTACATTGTCACGTCAATATACATTCTTCTCTTTCTCTCCAAATATGTCAGCACTGCTATTTATGTGCAAATATTCACTATGCCATTTTTACAATAGCACCATATCACGTATCTTACCTAAATAACTCTCAACCTTTGAGAATCTTTAAACTTTATACATAACAATGTGTTTACATATTGCCTTCCTTAACTTTGAACTGCACATTTAGTAATGGAACATAACACTATATAAACGAAGCATGATGAAAAATTTCCACTAAGGAATAGAGGCAAATAGCGACAAAGATCCCAATGACGAAGGTAATATATTGGGAGACGTGCAAGAAACAAAGAGCAACATAAAAGTGAAGAACCGTAGGCGTCCCTTCTCGCATTCTTCCTAATACACTTGAATCTTTGGGAAGAAAAGATTTTTATTTAGTGTTTTCTCAATATGTAATTTTGGAATGTGTAACAACCTATATATTTTCTATATCTATAATATGCAAGAGGTCTACATTACTTATACATAGTTACGTTACGATTTAAGCCTTCATTTATTAGTTTTTTTGGAGTGGAAAATGAAGCAAGGTGCTCAATAAAGAATTCATTCTATTTATAAACACAGCAGAGAATACATTTTTAATTTGCCGGATATATTGTATATATACGCATTGCATTGTATTATATTGTATTTGTTTTACTTGTTACAAATACGCACATGCAATTCTCAGTATGTTTATGCCAACACATTTTTAACTATTTTTTGATTTCTTGCCCTGTAATGTAATTGCGCATAATGTTGCCTTATCTATGGCAATTTAAATACAATCACAATATCAATTAGGGCGATTTAAGGTTAGTATACATTTAATAATAAGTATACTATTTTGATAAATTGTCACTGGGTGGATACATTATATATTTATAATGCAATAATGTTGGACAATTTAGTTGATTCTGAACCGGAACATATATGATATACTTATGTAATAATTTGTCAAAAATGCATTAGGCGATTTATTAGTTGTCGTTTACCCTAATTTATCGCAATGAAAGTGAAAGTCACCAAGAATTGCATGAAATATGAATACGCTATGATATTCATACCATGTTATGTCGCTCTCAAGATTTTTATATGCAAGTGCATTTTATGTAATAAGATAGATAGTTTCAGATATTGCTCTGCCAAAATTAATGGTTTCAACTGACACTTTTAGTACTGTTACATTTTCTTGTTACGAAATATAAAGTTGTATCCATACATGTGTACTATGTCTGATACGATAGTATTCTACTCGGAATATCAAGGTTTGATGTTGTAGGACCATGATCATCAACCTAATATTGTAGTATGGAAATTAGTAAATTCATAGGGAATACCTATAATCTCCAGCCACACCCACACCATGGTGCTTTTGTATATTATTGTATAGTTATTTATATAAATTAATTTCCTAAAGTTGAGTTACCTTTATACTCACGTGTATTTACACTTAAGTACCTAAATCCACATACGTCAACAACACATTCCATATGGCTGGTTTTCATTCATTGAACAGAATTATTGGCTTGTAAATGTCTGCCTTAATCCTATCTAAAAGTACATTTGGGCCCAAAACAAATTGCTTGTTAATGAAATCTGGCGTAATGAGGAGTGTGGTTTAAATTGATATGAAAATATGATTGCTGTAGCATAAAAGGGATATTCGTTTTGGTTTGTCAGCAAAATGTTTAGGCAGCTGACAATGAATTTGCTGATGCGTGCACATGAGTCAAGAGTTAAGTAAGTGCAGCAGCAGACCATATAATAATATTTCGAGTTTCTAAACATACGTCAAACTTGCACACAACATAGGCTGTTCTATATAACAGAAATATTTTTACCCTAAGTCTGGCACACTTGAGATAAGAAAACAAAGGAAGTAGGCCTGCTGCCTTAATTCATCAAAGATACAATATTGGTATACTTATCGCATGAACTTATCTGCACACATCACATACTGTTGTATGTAGTATGTGTATTAGACTTACTACTATACTACTACAAAGTAACGCAGGGAAAGTCCTTTTGGTTGTCGCATAAAATGTGTATACTAGATTGGTGATAGGATAATGCGGACTATAGACATATCTCAGCGTCATTAGCTCTATTTTCTTTCGTGGAGAAAGCAGGAGAAAGCATTTCACAATGGTGAGCCAGTTTTGAGTCGTATTATAGATACTTACATAATATTATACACGTATGCTGTACTTACACATATTTTTACGCTATTTACACTTAGGCATATTGTTTTTAATATACTTTTCATGCAATTCTTGCTCATAATAATTCTTGAAGGCTATCGCAAAGTCGGTTCACTTTCAATTTTTGTTTTCCTTTCGCAGAATGTATCTGAAAGTTGTACTTATTAGTATTTGTATGTATCAGTCTTCATTTCTTCACCATAGTTTTCTGCGGTGGACAGACAATACCTCCCTTCCTTGTGATATGTGGTATGTTTTCTTGTGACTTCCACTTTGAGTAAAAGTATAAACTTGAATTTTCTTTGTTGGAAGACTCCATCTTTTGTTTCGTTGAGATTTACAAGAATGGCTAAGACAAGATATCCCATCTTTGTAGACTTGCTGCCTGATGGGAATTCTGTGTGATGGTGATTGTGATCAGACACAAGACAAGGATGTGCACTACTATAGAGCAGTAAAAGACTGATAATATTTATATTATAGTCAATATTAAAAGATACTGCTTTACTTATAGTACATACTCATAGCTGACAGGACAGAGGGATATAATAACGGAGTTTCATTTCTCTACTAAGCATGTCTACGTAGGAAAGAGAATATTTATTATATTTATTTTTATCAACGCTGAGTGTGGAGTGGAGTCTTCATGTTCTGACAATGTAGACCTGAACTTGGATTTATGTTGAAAAAGTATCAGTACTATATACCAAAACTCTCGTTTGGCTTATCAATGTAACTTCTAGATATGATATATAGTTGACTACAACTACAAGCTCTTAGAATCGACCAAGCTTGTGTGTCGTCCTGTATCATTACTTTTAGAGTACTGATAATTACTGCTATGCTATATAAATAATTATGATTGGGACATTATATTTAGTATAATATTAAGTTTAGTTCTAAGAATCTTTTCGGCTTTCAAGGCATATAATTGTATTTATACCGCAATAGTGGACACTGCTGAAGAGTCTATTGTCTTATGACCATCCTAACTAATTTACAAAGGCCGATTCCCAGAGGAATGCTCATTTTGGGGTAGATAAGCAACTTAGAAAAAATCTTTAGTAAAAAGTTACATTAGGCAGTTGAAATATGACAATGCAATGGCGGAACAGTATTTTGCTCTTATAAATAGTCTCAATGCAATATTATATTGAGGGATAATATATCTATGCTAAAATGAAATACCAATGCCTAAAATTTTTTCTGTTCTTTTATTTCAGATCTTACACGTTCGCTATGTAGCAGGAATTCTTCGCGTTGCTGCTGCCAGTCTGAAGACCAGACCAAATTTCAATCAACCTTCGACCGTGCTCTCAAAACAGATCACCATTTGTGGAGATCTGCATGGAAAATTTGACGATTTACTTGTCATATTTTACAAGGTACGTTCTTACTTACATTATACTCGTTTTTATCGTCTATTTTGTACATAAGATTTAGAGAATTCGTGCCAACATTTTTCCTAACTCGATACAATACTTAACCTAATTGTTTGATAGAGCAGACACTAGGAAGCATGAGTATTGTACTTACTGATGCAGGTTTTATTATGTGGAACTCTGCCAATGCAATGTTACGCCAGGGTACATAGTTTATTCCTATCTAACATCTAACAAAGAGAAAGCGTACGTTGGAAATTGTCCTGGTCCTAGTAGAACTTTTTTATTCTGATTATGAATACAACATGGTAATATTTAAATTGGAATAAAATTAATAATCATTGATATAAGTTGAAAATTATCTTTTGAATTGCATTTTATTTAAATGTTTCTTGGAAACAAATGAAATAATTGTAACAGATTCTAGATTGAATACGATAAGGGCAGACGAAATCGTTTATTATTATTATTATGAAATGGACATATTACCAGGATATTGGACATCTTAATCTTAAAGCCATATCTGTGTACTTTGACTAGTTATATCTGGTATTATATTGTTTTTTACTGTTAAAGTTTGTGCGCTGCACTAAGGTACAGTGGTGCATTATGCCAGAAGTAATTGTACCCATGTACCAGTAATTGGTAGTTGACTTATGGGGTCACAATTACATTTACAGACACTGTTGTGTGCTGGATACGTGATAGCATAATATTTACAATTGCGTAGGTTCCGTGTAAATAGTACGCTTGCTTCTACTATATAGCCGTGGAAAGAAAGTCATTTGGACAGGAAAAGTTATTTTATCTCAAGAGATAAAATGAAGCACAGAGAAGGGATAAACTGAAGTCTAATCCGAGAGCCACAGTGTAAGAGTGTAATATCGCTTTCTTCTGGTGGGCAAGTCTATATGGCAACATAGGAACTATAGATACCTTAGGATGGGCTTTAATTTCCCAATTCCAGAATACTATATCCTTTTCCCACTTTACCTCCTTTTCAAAATGAACATCTTTGCAAATAAATCTGCAATTGCTTCCAATCCTTTTTCCTGATTTACTTTATTGTATTGGAACAGATCTTGTAGTAGCTACTTATTTATTAGTTTTAGTTAGTTATCTTATATACTATATAAAAGATTAAATATATTTATCAAATGAGCATTGTTCACAGGTGGGAAATAACAAATTATTAAATGAAATGTTAAATAAAGACTACAAATGTAAGGATATACACAAATACTAAATAATTATTATAAGATTCAATATAGTAATCACAATGAAAGACACGAATTATCAAAAGATATGAATTATTGTATTTATTAATGGGAAAAATATAATCGGCAGAAAAACAGACATAAACCGGCAGAACTGCCAAATTAACCAAATTTGGAGAACAGGCAGAAAGCAGGGGTACAATTTGGCAGAACAAAGTAGAAAAGGCAGAAAATTAAAATAATAATATCATTATTTGTCAGAACAAATCTATCCACTAAGCTATGTGGCTGAGGAAAAAGAAGATAGAAGGAAGGCAATTCATTGCCTATTTTAAAGAGACTAGATATTATAGGCAAAAATGACCAAAAAATGAAAAAATTTCGCGCTCCGCGCAATTTTGTTAAATATCTATTTTTTATGTCTTTAATTTTCCTCAAAACTGTAATTGGGAGTAAAATCAGCTTCCTACTGTTGTAAAGTTGGGCAAAAATTACCAAAAAATTTCGCGCTGGGCGCCATTTTGTTAAATATGTATGTTCTAAGTCTTTAATTCGCCTCAATACACCAAAAATTTGGCGCACCGCGCTAGAATTTGGAGATAAAATCAACTCTCTACTGTAAAATTGAGCAAAAATGGTAAAAGAAATTCGCGATTTTTAGATGTTTTTAAACCCCATATTTTGGGCCGCTCCCGAACTTTTTCCTGCGTCCGGTCTTACATAATATGTTACATTGTGATTTACACAACTACTATTATCGTTTTATTAATATATACTGGCTAATCCTAATTTAACGAATATTTTCTGCCACATTATACTTGCTTCTGCCTTTTTATACCCACGTTCTGCTAATTTGTACGAAATTAAAAAAAAAAGTTTTTCTGCCAAATAACGTCCACTTTTCTGCCAGTTATTACGCACCCAAAATGGTCTATTTTTGTACTTAAATCGTGATTGAATGGACAAATGGACGAGAAAGTCCGCAGATAATAATATTTTAGTGTAGTGATCTAGCTATTGTTGATTTATTTCTCTTATTTACAGAATAACACAATAACACAATAAGGAATAAGGATATTATTTCTACAGTGTAGATACAAACAGATAGAGAGCATTTATTGAAGCAATTCCCTTTCCTCCAAATATTAACCTGTTATTGTTATGGCTTGCTCTTAGCCCGTCTTTCACTCTTGGTCTTTAGTATTAACCTAACTTATTCTCTTAAGAGGATTCTTTAATCATAGTATACAAACAGTCATGGTCATAACACGGTGTGCCTACATGTTATCCTTCACCTTGACTTTTATTGTGGATGCTGACTGACTCGTTTATCCTTTTCGGGGAAGACACAACCAATTTTCTATCCTACTCAAAATTAGAATGAGCCGTGCGGAATATTAAACTGTGCTTGCAGCATAAAAAGAGCATTGATATTATTTTGGTATAAGACAGCTTCTATTTAGGTATACACATAGATGTATAAGGTACACATAAAAATATATTGCCCGGAGATAAGCAAGTGATCTACTTACTAATATTTTACTAGGACGTAGCAAATTTTTCGTGACTTCTTTTAGTTTTTTACTCGAAAAGCCACTCTGTATTTGGCACAAGTAAATATCACACATTTTCCAATATGAGAATCTTTTCTGCTTTCCCTTTTATGAGAGTTACATCAAATGGATGGTGTAGTACAACGTTCAATACAATATTTAAAGTTGGAATATGCATAGCTTGGTGCCTAATTTTAAAGATCGGTGCGGTGTAGCAAAATAAATGTGCACACAGTCCAAGTGGTACATAAGTCGGAGAAAGCAGATCAGCAATTTTGTTGCTTTAGGTTTAAACAACATTATTTATATTTGGCCACCTGTCGCTGTCTATTGTGCATCGTGAAGGTATTGAAATTAGGAAATCCTGCTTCGTAAAATCTAGAAATATGATTCGTGGTTAGTGATTAAGAAGATTTTAAAACCGGGAGTGTCATTATAATGAATCAATGACATCAAGAAGAGGGCCTAGTAACCGTGCAAAGTGGTTAGATATATTTTAGAAGTGATATACACACTCAATGCTAAGTAATGTATTTTAAAAAAGTAAATTGCTAAAGTAATTTAAGTAATTTAGAGCGTATTGGAATGCAAAACAGAATTGATGAATAAAAAGCGTATGTACGTACATATTTACAATACTATTCTTTGAGAATTGGTGACTTGTCTTCAATTTTTAACTTGAAAACACATACAAATGATGAGAATTAGTCGTTACATTATGCTATAGTAATATGGAGATGCGATCAAGATAATCGAATGCAAGTATGACATCGTACTCTGCGTAAAATGAAATATAATGCAATACCAGTGAACTCTACAATGAAATTGATTAATCTCAAGCCCAGCTTAGATTAGCAAAATTGGTTTAGCAGTTGCATTTTTTAAATACAACTTAACTTACGGTTAGGATTAAAATATGATGAAATTGCTTTGAGCATAACGCTTTGATGCATATTTTTACTCCATATACATATATACTCAATATAAATATATTTTGGTATTCAATATGATTCATCGATGCGGATATATAATGCATCTTCAGACACCATTCCCGATAGTAATATGGGGATAGTTAATTGTACCTTTTCATTGCTAGTTTGTAAATAAGATCCACGATTTCCACAATATCAATGCAATTCAATACACGCATCAGTTTAATTTCCACCAGCAGTATACAGATAGTATAGTACACTAGACAACTTTTGAAAAGAAAACTTCATGCATACAGTTCACTGCGACACAAAATTAACTTATTAGTTGATTGTGAGATATTTTGTAAGGAAGACCGAGAGAAGGACCGAGTAGAGCATAAATATCATAAAGATATGCATATGCATACTTTAGCCTTCGATGAAAGTAGTAGTCTAGTTCTGCTGTAGACTGTAATCTACACCTACTCGAGGTAGGAAATAGAAAAACATTTTCGAAAGATTCATTAGAAATGTTTTCCTATTGAAACTAGCTGACAGGATTCAAAGTTATTTCAGATACATGTTTGCTCTAGATCTGACATAACCGAGTATACTATTACTACAACTGCATAATTATCTAAATACTTAATATTATGATACTTTCACTAGTGATATTTAAACTGGAAATGGCTTCAAGGGAAGTTTTGTCACAGTATTCACAACAGTTCAAATCAATAGATACGTACGACTTTTGGTTGAATTCTTCTTTGGCATTCATTAAGTAATGCAAATTAAATAAATTTAGTTCCGAGGAGACAATATTAGAGACGGTAGATTATTTAATTGGGCTATGTCATGCTCGGATAGAAATCAATTCTTTTTATAATAGTAATGCCATGTAATAGAGGATGGTGAATTTAGTGGAAAGGTAATATTTTTGTGATCCATCCAAGAGCTTCCTTGTTTGTAATTTGTAAATCTTAATATCTGGACCCGTCCGTTAGAAAGTTAGTATATAGTTGGGGATGACCAAATATTTTTTATATTTTAATGGGAAAGACTTTTCATAATTTTATACTGAACATCTTTATATTATATTTATTTCCCGTTGTAGAAAGTGTAGATGTAAGGGCTTCCCAATCTATTGTAAGGGTTTCCCAATTCTGTATGGGTTTCCCAATCTATTGTAAGGGTTTCCCTACCATGTATAAGATTCCCAAT
>JAQFYC010003493.1:0-20575 GCA_034694165.1 Tomocerus mixtus
TAGCTCATATGGTGCTTCGTGGCTGGGTGCTTTCATTAGGTCCATTTCTCTTTGGTGTAAACAAACTTATCTTATTTTAATGGCCTTTTCCTATTGTTGCAGATATCGAGATGGCAATGAATGTAGTAGTAGATTATATTGTGCTCTAAAATCTTACTACATAACATTATTGATTATTAAAATGTAGATACAGATAAATAGGGCTTTCTCCCAGAAGTGCATTTGTAGTTGTAGATCGATTAACGAAAATATAATTTTATTTACGGCATAATAAGGTACTATAGTATTTGTTGTCCATAGTTTGTATCATTGATTTAAGATAGTTTAAAAATAGACCTCAGGGACTCAAGGGATAAGAAAAAATATGTTTGCTTATAATATGAATTGTATTTTTGTGATTTGCAGATTCTTTCTCAAATTTTTCCTCAAGTGCAATCAGAACTGCTTGAAGAATGCGGGTAACCCGAGAGATATGCGACGATTCCAGGTAAAATTTATTAACCTTTATTAAACAAATTTATTCATATTAAGCTTTACAGATATAGGTAAAGTGATAGTAGCTATCAAAAGCAACACATATAGTGGTGCTGTGGCTTGTAAAACAGTGTCCTTTTAAAATTTAAAAAAAAATGCAATCTCGCTTTACGGGAAATTATATCTAATATTCACTATATGAAATATGACATTATGACGAAGTTTCCTTAGTTGTTTAAAAATATGGTGAGTTACACTTATGCAATGCGATGCATGTTGGATTGGGTAATGAACTTTATGATGTATGTACAGTGAAAGGCTGAGGGTGTATTTGAGTAGTGTTTAAGGTGCCCCTAATGTAGCTAATCTTTTTCATTCAAGTTGACATTTTGGTAATCCAGGGATAAAAGAAAATCCGTTTGTGTTAAAATGTCACCCCACATAATGTAGGGAATTCACATTAGGGAGAGAGAGTGCATATGGGCTGCCCCCGCAGTTACGCACTCAAGTCAAGTAATCGGCTCAGCTCAGCAACAAACTGAATGTGCGATATGTAAATGAAAAAATAAGTAAGATAGTTTTATTTATTTATTACTTTGGAGCAAATAATATTTCTTTTCAATAATTTATTATGCAGATCCCCTCAACGTTTGACAAAAACAGTAACCTCTTTACCTGGAAAATTAGTTACAAATAGTATGGTAATGTTAAGTATATAAGAAAATTGTGCCACGTAAGATTATGATGCACATTATAATGATTTGAATCCAAAGAATATCTGTACTTCCGTATAATTGTACGAAATCTTTCAATATGATCGCCAAATACAATTATTGAGAAAATCTAAAATACGTACATGTTGGGATTTTTCTAATCACTAATGCTTGAAAAAAAATTAAGATTACTTATAAGCCGAAACTGCTTCATGCAGTATCCTGATATAGTTAGGCACGTAAATAAATCTATGTATTATGATTTTGGTGGCACATAGATACATATAAAACCCTTGTAAATAAAGGAACAGCCTGACAGACAGACAGAACGAGAAAGAACCCGAGAGTTAGCTTAGTCATCCTGGGAAAATTCCCCTGACGTGTGAAATTAAATAGTTTGTTTAACTTTCTTCACTTGTCGCTTCCTCATGGAGTATGAGCTTTGCTTTATAGCTGAAATCTGTATGCATATACATATAGGTATATCTATCAACTTACTTGGTCGGATATTGTATAAATTCAAGTCATAACTTAACTAAAGTAAGGAAGTCACTTGCACTGTGTGAACAGAGAGCAGGACCTTATCACATAATAATACTTCCTTCTATATATATCTTTGTACTAATATTACTTATTATGTAATATCATTCTCTTTTTACTATATAAGTAAGTACTGCACTCATATAAGATTTCACTGCATCTCCCGTGTTGACAATTTTCCTTTGGGTAATAATTATACTCGTGGCGTGTCATGTCACACTCTTACTTTACTTGTGTGCTCACTCATAGCCTTCCGTCCTACAGTACAGTACACGAACGATGATTCAACTTAACCTCAGAAAATTTCAGACCAAAGTATTAAGCAAAGTCGAGACAAGACAAGACAGGTAGCTTCCGCAAAGCCTACGTTACGAGACGACACAATCGCAAACTTTTCTTGCAGTTGTCTTTTTGGATCTCGAGAGTTAATATTATGTTTTGTTTTGATATACACAGTAATAATATAGTGCATTTTCTTCCTTAGTCTCTGTATATTATTTACTAAGAATTTAGGATTTCTTCCGACTATGTGTGAGTTATCATGAGCTGACACGACTTTCTTACACATTACCCTTACTACTTTAGTAAGTATAAAGAGATGATATATATTCCCTAAGGGGAAAAGAGTTTGTCTTCAGTCTTCTGACAAATACAAACAGAAACTCATAAACTCGTACTATCTGTAGTGTAAAATTGTTTCTCCTCATTTTCGGTGTTCAGAAAACAATAGTTAATAATTTGATTAGGTACGCATCACACCGGGAACCTGTCCTATATCCTACATTTATTATTAGGACAACAGTTACTGTATGTCTGTATATGTCTTTAGGACATGGGAAATCTTTTAAATCTGTAAACGATTGTACAAATGAAGTAATTAAGAGTACATGAAGGGAATCTCAAACAAACATAAACCACCATTTGCTATAATGATAGTTAAATAGTTTAGGGATAATATTATATTTAGGCTTCACATAAGATTTATCTTTGAAATGCAAATGTCTCGACTTAAGTGTAAGGAAATCCGGATGCGGAAGCTAAACAACTGCAGGCACATATAATAAGTACAGTAGATAGATAGCGAAGCAATATATAATTTGGTGTTACCAGTTTAAAATAAATTACCTAGTTTACCATTTACACTTGGTTTTGGTTTAGATTTCGTCATGTATGGAAGTGTTTTGTGTGTTTTGAGTTTCTCTATGTTGGTATATATGTATGACGAGTTGAGTTTGAGTGTTGTGTTTTGAGGGGTGTACAGTGTAATGTACTACGTTGTGACTAAATGTCAACATAATCTTGAAAACATAAATGTTTCTTAAGTGTGAGAGACAAGAAAAGGAAAGAGATACTGCCAAGGCAAGGCACTAGAGTTGAAGTTGTACTCTTTCTTCCCTATCCCATTTCTTGTTACTGTGTGCATTATGTAGTTATGCTAAGCAATAAGGCAAGAAATTTCTTTAGAACATGTATCTCAACTATGAGATTCGGAGGGCACCGGATGAAGAAAATGAAAACAGGCTGAGGAAGGAAACTCTTAGTATACACAGTGTGCCTGTGCACTAGTGATGTTATGTTATGGAATACCCTTCCTTATGCAGGTTGGTGTTATGTTATGTTATGTTGCTTTACGTTGGTGGGTTAACTTGATTTTCCTTAACTAAGTATTGTAGCTAACATCGCTAAGTAATTTAATGGCTAGTTCTTGTAGAAACTGTATTGCAGTATTGGCAGTATAATATACAATTTGGTAATTCGATACGATTTTCATGTAAGGACTTACTATTTTCGTATTCCCGCGATATTTAAGTAGGTAAATATTTAAAGCTCAATGCTTTAAGTTTGGCTTACCGTAAAACTCAGTATAGTTCCTGTTATCTGAAATAGTATGTATCTGTACTTTACTAGAGAATTTATTAACCTCTATGAGTTAAATAAGATTCTAATTATTCATTTCACTCATTTAAAATATGTATCTGGGCATTATTCGATGATTTCCACTTTAATCATTTATTTTACCATCAAATGGTGGAGAAATAGTATTGTACAACTAATATATCACCTTTGCTACTAACAATAAGTAATACAATATGAAAAGCACAGATATCAAACATAATTCTTGCTTCAAATCTGTTTATATACTACATCTAAGTAATTTTAAATAAAAACAAATAAAAATCAGTGGCATAATATACTTATGTATTGTGACTATGAGTGCAAATTCCTTTAAACTGTTCTATAAAACGGTAAACTGTAGTAGTTAGCAAACAAAAGAGAAAAGCTTCTGGTTGTCTTGTTTTTGTCCTGATTTGAGTTAGCAGGCGATGACTTGACATACGAGTGTGAAAATTAGTCCTAATGCCATGAGGCATAACGATCTTCAATTTGAAACATGTGGAAGGAAGTTTGTCGCTGAGACATTCCTTGAGAACGCACAAGGGACTAATTCCCAGCGGTCGCGTCCGCCACAATTCGGCCACAAGTCCAAGTACTCAACACTCGACACTTTCATTTATAGTATATGGAGCAAAGCTACATTAAGAAGTGCTGCAGTTTGATACGTTAGAGTCTTTACAGATGCTAATAATGATATTAATGATACTGTAAACTGTGTTTACAGCTTAGTCTATCCTTGTTATCTACTATCCTGGATTGCAATATATGTTTTACTGTATTACGTACAGATAAATATGGTGCAGATATATCCTAGGTAAAACCTTCTATGTACAAGTAGCCTTGTATGGAGTAAAAATTTTCTAAGATAGACTTGTTCTTCATTCAGATATATCTTAATAAATACTTCTATGTGATGGGCTAAGGCTACATAATCATGGTAAGTAAAGTATCCGTTTTGGTACAAAATCTATTTCTCCAAGATAATTACAGAAATAATGTAAAACACATTTCCTTTTTTAAATTCCGAAGAAAATTATTCCTTCTTCCGTGTTATGTTAGATAATATGAATTGTATTATAAAAGTAACATGCAGGGATTTGGGTATGAACCCCTTGGTTAATTTCAACAGGAGGGTTGCTATTGCTGCGATTATTAATTTTCAATGAAGAATCAATAGAGAGAAAGAATTAGCATTTAATTTGGGATGAATAGCCCTGATTCGAGTTCTCATCACTTTCATTGTGTTCCCTATCTGTATTAGAACATTTCCATATTCAATGGACCACAACACAAGCAACAGGACGGGAACACATGCACTCTTAATCACTATTTAGTAGTATAGATAGTAGAGTAGTGCGTATATATTTATTTATATAATGTATTAGATGCATTCTGCTAAAGAGTAAACTATGATACAGACAGACCAGCAGGAGCAGAGCAGAGCAGACCACCAGTAGAAAGATTCCTAATTGAATTAAGCCGCATCCCCATAGCTTACGATTAGCTTACTTACTTACTTTTACTTATTCTCCTACTGACAATAGAATACAGGATAAGGATTAAGGATTCAAACCAATGTTATTTTTTCAGTGAACACATTGACAATGAAGCCAATGTGAATGTACTGCACTGATAGATAAAAGAGCGCCTTGCCTTGCAAGGGTTTGGCTTAAATACATGCAACACAAAAACAGAACACATGTAAAGAGCATGTAATGTAATACAAAAGTTAATAGGAGGGATTAGATCATAAGCTCCTTCCTGTGTGAATGCACGTGCCCCTTACGTTACTTCTATTACATCCCAAAATCTCAAATTCAACAGACAGTTACATACAATCCTTAATCCAAATAACTAATGTACAATAAATAGCTATCATACTTTTTATTAGGGGCTACGATAACAATTTTTCTTTATAAATACATTTATACATAAAAAGGACATCATATCTTTGATTACTTTTCTATTTGTACCAAAAATATTACTACTATTTTCTGCTCGTACCGTATGAATTGGTACTCACATACAAATACTTTGCTTGAGCTTAGTTATAAAAATAAGGTAAAAGTACGTTGTATTGCACATATTATGCAGTTGTATGTAATTCCCAGTCTGTATATCTGATAATGTGGATTATGATTTTTTCGTTCCTCTTCACTCTCCACAATAATATTATGTGTGTAGAGACGGAAGGAGGAAAAGCTTTACATTAAGGGGCAGGAGAAAGGATTACATCCAACATAAGCATAGGTATACCTAAATCAAGTCACTAACCACACACAATAGAATAAAGGACATGAAATAACATCACTTGACAAAAACATACATTATAAATGTGAACATGGTCCTAATACTTAGTGAATCCAAAATACGTATGTGATTATAGTATACATCCATGTCGTATTGTAGCTATTTATATATGTAGGTGTTTACTGTATGTATTATGTAGTTCTTGAGTATTTTATAGTAACATGTAGTTGTGAGTAGTATAATAAAGTAGCTTGGAATTGCTTAGAGCCAAGCCGGAGCAGACTAGCTAGATTGAAATGTCCGGTTCACTACACTTCAATGCTCCTAGATTTCATTTTCGGTTTCACATTCACGAGGAAACATATCTACGCTGTACACCCGTCTTCCTGGCTTGGCTTGGCTGGGCGATTGTAGTACAGAAGTACCTTATACCTCAGTTTAGTTTAGAAATATTTAATACTTATATTATGGTTGCACAAAAGTGCACAGCTACATTGACTATAGAAACTTGTTTGTCACTTGATTTTATATAATGTGATTTGATATGACTTTTCTGAAAAATTCTCAAAAGTCAGTTGTTAATGTTACATTTTTTCAATTAGATTTTCACATCTTTTACTGTCCTTTCTAGTATTTCCATACCAAATAACTCTTATTATTTACAAGTAATGGTCACACTTACATCTGAAGGTATTTTATAGAAAAATTAATTATGCAATGTTAAAACTTTTACATTTGGCATTTTATCAACAGGCATATATTAAAATATTTATTGATCTGGAAATGATGATTATAAGGTGTACATTCATATTTACTAGTTATAATAAAATAAAATATTATGATGTTCCTAATCAATAATGTTTAACAATGTAATTTGTATTTCAGGTGGTGATCTCAACTCAGGTGAATGTAGAGGGTCCTTTACTAGCCGTATCTGATAACATGTTTGTCCATAACAATTCCAAACACGGTCGACGTGCAAAAAGACTCGATCCTTCTGAAGGTACTTAATTTTCTGTGCATTGTAGTTAGATTGCTAAACATCAACTAAAAATTGGTTTTATTTCATGTATTTGAAAACAGTGAAGCATAATATGTAAAGGGTGCTAATAAATAATTTGCATGCTTTGTACTAATATACACATGTGCGTAAAATTATATTAAGTAGTACCTAAGCAAATAGTATGCAAATGAGAATGACATGCAGTAAGTATGTATAAGTATAAGTATTTAATGTAATGTAAGTGTAATACAATAACTCATAGATAATAAGAAAGCGTGCTCATGATCACGAGAACAATACACTAGAGATTAGAGAATAAGCCACTGAGGATTACTTGTTATAAAGAGAAGTGAGAAGGAAAGTGAATCTATATAGGTTGAGTTGACTTGAGTCTCGAGTTGAGTTAGGAAGTAGGAGTTAGGTGTATGTTCATAGTATGTAAATGATAAGAAAGTTTTGCTTGTCAAAGTGAGGAAGGAAACTGTTGTGTTGTGTTATGTTCTTTCTTCTTGTTCTTGTTCTTGTTCTTAAAGAGATGTGGTGTGGTGCAATGTTGAGAAAGAAGAAGAAGAGAGTGAGTGTAATACTATTTTGGTGTTTGGATTGGATTGGTGTGAGGAGACAGGGGAACGATAGGGCAATTAGGGTGTCATTTTAGTCGTCTTGTTGGCTTGAAGTGAAGGAGGTTGGAGAGGCCCCATGATGGCATTCCCGAGTCCCGAGCGGCCATTGCGATTCCCCGAAGAAAAGCGAAAAGGCGGCTCCCACGGGAATTCCAACACATCGATTTGTCTCCCCTACTCAGCTTTTCCTTCCTACCAAAACTTCTCTCTTCCTTCCTTGACTTTGGCTCTACTTCTCTCTTTACTTTTACACTCTAATCTCATATCTATAGTATATATCTGTATATAAGTACTTATGTATGTCTACTTTGTATTCCTTTTTTCTTAAACATAGCTAAACTACTTAGAAATATATGTGTCTTACTTAAGTTTAGTTGTCTTCTCTCTTACTCACTTTTTCTAATACTAATACATAATAATAAACTAATAAGACAAGTATTACACACTAGTAGTAGTTGTCCTATGTATATGTATATACTTGACTTATAGACAGACTTGTACATAATATTTATTGAGTGAGTGACTGTCTTGACTTGACATGACTTCAACATCCAAGAAAGAATCTAGCACATTATGCACATGTACATACAATGATTATATGTAAATATATATGTAGTATGTACAGAGTACAGATAGGTACGAATTACGCAAGTTAGAAGAATCTTTGGCATTCTGCATTCCAACTACAGATATTTCCAATCTAATTTTATGCAACACTAACACTACTGCAATGCATATGCAACTTGTCATGTTAATGTCACTTTATGACGTCTTCACGCCTCTGCATACTAAAATTCTTAAAGTTAAGAGAAGGGAGAAAAGAATGAATTGGAGATAAGTAGACTTCACATCGTACAAATACTAAACTACATTTTGGAGACGGATATAGTATACAGACATCTAGGAAGTATGCCTTAGGTATCAACATTTTGACATATTTTTATTTTTTATACTTTACTATAGTTTACATACTGATGTGTCATGCAAGTACGTTAGGTGCGAATTCAGGTTTTATTTTCTGCTAGAAAGAGAAAAAAATAAATTCAATTAGGTAGTAATAGTACTTATGATTCCAGTTTCATGGTTTTAATTACATTCAGTTGAATGTATGTACTAGATAAATATACGAATACTGATTCATCAACTAAATTATATTATGCAACTGTAGTAGCACATAATATTGAATCCACTTTATATACGTTTTGCCACGTTTTTTAGTGAAAATGCTAAGATTGGAATAAAAAACTATTAGTTTGTAGTAAGAGCCGACCTGCCTTTTGTAATTGAGAAAAAATGCATATAAATTGTAAATCATCATTTCCAATTTTTTGGTTTTTTGAAATAGTAAACTGTACCGAAGAGAAAGTGTAAAATAATCATTGATGAAATTTAAACTTATGTGAATGTTATCGAGTTTCTTTTAGTCTTGCAGTGAGGATGCAGGATTACAATCCCGTCATGTCATCTACGTCTTTTACAGAATAGGATACTAGAATTAAGGAACCTACTTTAGTTACACCCATATTGTACATAGTTATACATACATATACATTTGTACTGTAACTGTAGTAGGGGTTCACTCGCTCGCTCACTCAGCTTTGCTTGGCAGTTATTGTGTCTTTCGTTGACTTTTCCTCCCTCACCCTCCTCTTGGAGTTGTTTCAGCCCTTCCTTCGAATTCCCATTCGTTATTTCTCTCCGCGATGGATTTCTCGGATGAAGCGACCAGGGCGAACCTATTTTCCCTCCCATGCTATGACAAGACAAGACTATGAAGCTAACTACTATAATATAAATGTGCCCATTCCAATCCACTGTATTCACGATGAGTTTCAGTTTGAGTTGAGTTGAGTATGATGTACTTACTATTACTATCTCAATACCTTCATTTCATTCATAGTATAGAATAGAACGCAGAATCTTATTTCTTGGTTTCTGTGTAAGTGTATTCCAAATTTCTCCCTATAACTGTTGTGCAAATGCATATAGTAGGTATAGGGCTATACTACTTATGTAGGTAGTAGGTAGAGGTACACGCACGTAGTAAATGGTTGATCTCTTTTCCGCACTGCTAACAAGACAACTAATCGTAAGAATCTCTATATAAGGGAGTAGTATTATTGCATTAGATTGCATTGCACAGCATTACAATTTCTACCAAGTAGGAACAAGGAAGGAAGTATAGAGTATATACAGTAGGTATGTATTTAGTAAAGTGTATAGGTATAACTACTGATGTTCGTAGAATAGAAGACGAGATAGGGAAAAATTCATATACTGCCAGTGCAGTGAGACAGCTTCATGACTTGACTACCTTAAATATTGGTGGAAGAAAACCATCCAGGAAGTCAGAAGCTGTGTATGTTCATAGTATAAAACTGCGTGCTACAGGAAGAAAGGAAATATATCCTTTGTTTGTGCAAAGATCTTACGCAGTTGTATGGTGTATATAGTCTAAGAAGAATTGTATGTATGAACTGGTATATTCAGTTCAAAACTCTTATGATAGAGACGGGAATATCATAGGAAATAAAGAAAATGACTGAAGAGAGGGAGTGCAATCCAATCCAAATTATTCTTTCGGTGCAATTGCAATTTATTCTAATAGGCAGTGTGCAAATTACTTTTGTACTTGGACACATATGGTTATTAACATATTATGCAAGCTTAAATGAATGCAAAAAATATAATAAAATTGTAATTGTGTAAATTCTTTCTCCGAATTCCAAATAGTTATTATCTTCCCTTAGATAACAATAGGTGTCCTTTGAAAGTAAAAAGTGTAAAATGTAAAGTCAAGCATATCAGTTTAATTTTGAGGTATTTACTCTATTTACTTGCAAATCTGGAGCATAACTGTTGATGTTTTCGTTGATTGATTATATGTTGTCAACGTATATGCTTAGGTGCTTAGTTAGTGCTTGTGTGTACATATAGGTACGTAAATATGTTACGTATTACGTATATTGTTAGTAAAGTAAAGAAATTAATTGTACTCTCGGCTCAAAAATGATTGAGACTGTTTTTGAAATAGGCTCCGCCCATAAGGTATATATTATACTACGTCGATTACCTAAAAGATGCTCTACTGCCAATGTAGACTGACCATAAAGGCGGAGCCTATTTCAAAAACAGTCTCAATCATTTTTGAGCCTAGAGTAAGTATAGTTTAATGACAGACTGCTATTTAATTGCCTGTGTTTGTATTTTATTACTTTAGGCTATCCAGTACCAGCAGCAACACCCTGTATCAAAGCCATATCTCCAAGTGAAGGGTGGACGACGGGCGGAGCAACGGTTATCATCATCGGTGACAACTTTTTCGATGGACTGCAAGTGGTTTTCGGCTCTATGCTAGTCTGGTCCGAGGTGAGTCAATATCAGGGGCATATCTTTAGATTACATGAAACTATATGATAGCATTACAGAGAAATAGTAACGAAAGATCTCTGTTTTCCCTGATTTATATTGTGGACGGGATAATTTAGTGGCTATGTGATAAGATGACAATAAAAATAGTCCTACCTTAATTTATCGTAGGATGTCACATAAAGAAAGTATCTATTTTTACGCATGTGTATGTTTTGCCTAACAAATATACTTACTATCAGTGTGTAAATAACGAGTGCACAGTATTTCAGATTCAGATTATATAAAACTTTATGCAAAAATACCGATACTATGTTTTGGTGTAAGTATGTGCATGCAGTGCAGGTTTGTCTCACTTATTTACTACATAAATATTGTGTAGTAGTATACCTATAAGAGCTTAAAGAAATAAACGGTTATTTTGTTTTGTTTGCAGTTGATCACGTCACATGCAATCCGTGTTCAAACACCGCCTCGACACATTCCAGGCGTCGTGGAAGTGACATTGTCCTACAAGTCGAAACAATTCTGCAAAGGAGCACCCGGCCGATTTGTTTATGTTTGTAAGTTGATGAGTTTCTCTTTTCTTTAACCATTCCGTAATGTGTATGTGTATATAGTACGTCTGGGCTGACTTTCGGAACGAAACAAATTCATTTTCTTTATATTTTAATCTAAACTACATAGCAGGAAGAGTTAACTGTGCAGGAGAAGCTATATCGCAAGATTCACAATATTATGGTGAGCATATTACATAACACGAAGTATAAAACACTTCTTTATCTACTGCTGTGATAATTTCATTTAATAAAAATAAATGCTAAATAGAATTATAACAGAGATATGAGATTTAAATAGGTACACATACATTATATGTATGCTTAAAAAATTGCATATAATTTGCTACAAGGGATTAGCGAAAATATATTAATAGAAAACTGCATGTTTGTAAAGAAAATATAGTATAGTATGCCTACTACTGATAAAACATGCACAAACAATCTTTTTATGTGATTTTATGCTAAGTATGATATGATATTGATACACAAAAGGATTTTCTTCTTGTCAGTGTTTCTTGTAAATTAATATTGTAAAAAGTTTGGGAAACTTAGTTTGCATGTATATACCTACTATAAGTTTATTTCCTTATCTTGTTCCATCTTTTGAGTTTGCTCCAGTTCAGGTATGTATTAGATTTGTATGGAGCAGAGCAGAATGTAAGAATGTTTGGCGGAGTTGGTTGCTTATAGCCAAGTTAGGTTTAGCGGAGTAGTAGGATAGTTTGTATTTGGTTTGAGTTTCCGCACGGAAGAAAACAACTACCTGTTGTCGTTTTAAAGTTAAGACTCGGATGTTTGCGATATGTTATGTTAGGTGTAGGTATATATATGTAGTAAGGTGTATATAGGCGGAATAGGCTATAAACGTTACATTGCCCTGAATAATCTAATGTACTATAAATGAATTTGTGTTATGTTGTTGTTTTTAGCTTTAAACGAGCCAACAATAGATTACGGTTTCCAAAGACTCCAAAAGTTAATTCCAAGACACCCAGGTGACCCCGAGAAGCTTCCTAAAGAGATAATATTGAAAAGAGCAGCGGACCTTGCAGAAGCACTGTACAGTATGCCCAGAAACAATCAACTCGCTCTGACTGCTCCACGAAGTCCTGCCGTGCCGAATAATATGACGGGCTTCAATGCCTACACGGGACTGGATACTGGGAATTCCCAGTGGAATGACGGTGAGTCCAGTGTCCTCCTGACATTATTATTTAATTCCTATGCATGTTACGCATTGAAGATTCAAAATTGCTCCCCTTTCCTTGTGACATTGTAAAATGTGTGTGTTTGATGGTCAGGTTTTTTCTTCTAGAGGACTACTCTGTGGGCAGTGGACGAAGTAACGGAGGAGTCGTAGGGAACGGTGCTCTAGGAACTAATGGCACAACCGCCTCCTCTTCCACAGGATCCTCACCAAGAACACAGGGCGGCTACGCCTCGAATACTTCCACACCGCATTCCGCCTACAATACCAACGGAAACTACGCCACTATGTCACCATCACAAATCACGCCGTCGTCCGCTGCCATTTTTAATGCCGCTGCTTCTTCTCGTGAGTTTTTTCGCGACAAAAATCTCTATTACCAGTTTTTCCAATGAGAAATTGACTGTGCTGTATGTTTTCTAGCTCTAAGAAGTTGTTTATGGTTTAAACACGCCTAAGCATTAGCAACAAATTTAATTCTTCGACGAAAAATCACAAATTGACATCGGCCATATCAACTAACTCAAGTCATTATTATATTATCAAATACAGCGTGCAATCAATTACTATACTATATAAATACAATTACATATTATTACAATACTCTAAACATAATTATCAAGTATAAATGTAAATACGTAATTATGCTAAATGAGTTAATTGTAAATAGCGTAGTATAGATAAATCAACTGTAAGTAGCGTTTACTTATATTATAACCAGTAAGAATATTAAGGATATTCGATAAATAATTTAGTTTTAATTATTGTGCAGTCTTCATACATACTAAAATAAAATTAGCTGGAATATCTGCAAATGTCAAATTGTAGTTTGGGATATGTATTCAACACTTGTACTTTGTAAATGTACATAGAATAATCTATCGTATATCTTCATTAATAACTAATACACTTAAGTAATACTGTATTTATCCATAATTGTAGGTAAATAATGTAGACAAATCAACGTATTTATAATGAGAAATATTAAGGTGGTGTAATTCAATGTACTAGCCTAAAAACAAGGAATTTATTTCACTGTATTGCCAAAGTCGATTATGCTTTAAAGTTTTGCGTGTACACTTAATAGAATTGTTTCAGAAAGACTTAAACAAAAGGAAGGTAACATAATTACATAATTACTAATTACTTATTGATCTACTACATTATGAATGCACAATGTGGAAATATAATTTACACTCTCTAGTAATGTGACGTTATTTTGAAGATTATTTTATAGCTACCTTCATTAGTTAGAAATATGAAATACTTTATTGCATTACTTACATATTGTGCCAAGTTATTTGTATTCAGAATGTTTAAAATAGTTAATCATAAATATTTCAAATGAGAAAGCAATCTCTTCAGATTTGTCTACTTTTAGGAGTGCCAATGCCAATATAAATCGTAAGCTAACTAACCGAAGAGATTTATCTTTTGATTTTAACTTGAAAAGACTTGAATCTGAAATTTTAGTTAATGTAACCTGCAACAAAAATTGCAAAACAGTCGAATGTTTGCCAAACATATCATTAATATATGAAAATCACAATATTGTATCTATATCTATCTACCAATAATATATCTATACTTCTAATAATTCTAAGCATTCGAAAAACAGATATACATGTTGTTAGTTAGTGTACTTGATGTAAACCCAGAGGCCCACAGCATAGTAATTAAAATTAAAAATTCATACTATACACCTACTAAATTTCTAGAATTTGCGTATTTAACTAGATCAATATTCTAATTACCAATAGGAAGGTTTATCAATAATAAATAAGTAATATGTATAATGATAACAACCTGTCATATAAAAGTTGTACTCCAAATATCTACTACTGTAGATGTTTAATAGTAATTAATTAGAATAAGTGAACTAAGTTAGTAAAATACAATCTATGATGCTGAATAATTCAGTATTTGGCCATTTATGTAATGTATTATGATACGTTTCACGTTACCACGCATGTTAGTTAAGTATTGCTGATTTTACGTATTTTAGAATTAGTTTACAACATAAAGATTATTCTATTTATTACTAAAATAGTATTTGCATTTTGATGATATAATTGCATACATAACACATATAACATAGAAAATCAAATACGTAAAATTCACAGAGCTAAAGTAAGCTTATTTATAGTAAATGATAAACGGATACGATAACAATTTAACGATACCATGCAAATGGTATCGGTTCAACGGTAATGTAAACTACTTAGGTAGGTCTTAGATGTGTAGTGCTAAATGTTGGTTTACACTAAACTAATGCTAAATCCAATATTATCATTAGATAATATGAATCCCTATGTCTAGAATGTGTTTGCCAGGCTTTTGTTATCGTTTTTAATATGAAGGCAGGTGTAATTAGAATGCAGATTGAGTATAAATGACATTTGGTATACTTACAATTAGCACATTAAATATAATGACCTGTATTTATTATAATATGGTGTATGAAACGAATGACGCATAAATGTTGTCTATTGTGTTGTGAGAAATGTCTATGTACGTCTGTGAGAATGTCATTGAATAAGGAAGAGACTGAATGAGAGTGCGAATGTGAATGTTAAGCTATACTGTAATGTAAACGCATTACAGCAGTTAGATGTACATTTTGTCTATATCTGTATAATAAGCATACTAGTCTGTAAATATGTGTAACCTATTGTACTTATGAGTTAGTAAATAGAATATGGATTGCGTATTAATTGTAATTAGGTGTATTGTATTGTATTGTAATAGATCTGTCAAATATAATATTATATACAGTCATTTATGTATGTATGGTATGTGTGTATTGTATCATTACGTAAGGATTGGATAGATTACAATATTGATTTTGAAAAAAGAATCGAAAATAAATGTCAATTTATAAGAATCTTTTACTTGGGACACATGACACGGCACTAAATTCATATTAGTATCATTGTATCCACACTAAACAAAAAAAAACTGAACCGGAGTGACTGGTATGACGTCTGGTTTACAACCTACCAGATACCAACGAGATTTACATTTACACTGAACAAAATTAAATGGACACAATTGTATAATGCATGAGAACTTCGAATCTTAAATTCTGTGTAAGATTATAGAAACGTGGAAAAATTGCTACTGAAGGTTAACATGTTAGACGAGAACTATAACAATTATTTTTTGCCGACACATAATCTTTAGAATTTATTTAATTGAATTGTTTCCCTGTAGGAAACAATTCAATTAAATAAATGTTAATCATAATAGTATCGTGGTTTCAAATAGGTAGTTAAATAGTCTTAAAGTTTTTTTATATACTAAATTAACACAATGTAATTGCCGTTATAATTAGTAGGTATAGTTAAATGTTTTACTTTTTTCCTCCTGCTTGCGTCACATAAGAGGTAATAAATTGTAATGCATGCATGCACACTTACGTCTTACGTCCCATAACACATGTATCTTCGTATATATTTTTTGTCAATACTTACAAGTAATGCCAATTTACAATACGTACGTATTTATATCTTGCGAATACTAATTTTGCATGCCTACTTTTTGAATCAGTATTTGTAGGCTCGGCCAGCATTGACAATCACGTATTCTGAGCTGAAGTATGTATTAGGGGCTAGGCTAGTCTACACTTCAAGAAAGCATCAACAACAGAATAAGTGATTATTTCGGCAGTATACCATATATTTGTACATACAGGATAGTATACCACAGTGCAGTGCTTGAATTGAAACGTGTGCAAATAGAAAACGAAGCACTCACTTAGCAATGCAATGTAGGATTAAATATTTGCACTGCTTATTTACATAGAGTAATTACAATTAGATATTTATTTACTTGCGTTCCACTTTTAATTCCATACAAGTACAGTATGTAACTATATGTGTGTCTTTTGTTTCTATCTCTATGAAGTTATTGTGGATTATCACTTATTCACTCCCCTCAGCTGCATCTGAATACAAAATCCAAATATAATGCAGTTGGGCTTGGAGTTGCATGAGCTAACCTCTAGAGAATTACCGAATCCTCAAATGCATTCGGGAATTTTCGGTTTTTCTCCAGCCTGTTACCGTTCCTACATCAACCAAACTGTTTTACGTGACAAAACAGCGGAAAAGCTAAAAAACTGTCGGTTCTTCTGTAATTGTATTGTTTTGTGATGTTGGATTATTTTGTCATTTTTGTTTTGTGACAGTCTTCATCACTTTTTATAAATCAGTGACTATATACAGATATGTACTTAACTTATATATGCAAATTGGCAATAATGAGACAGTAAATTCTGGTTTAGTGAGTCAAGTGCCTTTATCTGAAATCGGTTCTGTTCTGTCCGTCCACAGTCCATATAGGATTGCATATACACTATATACAAGTAATACAATTATTCTCTACACTCTACATATAAAGGCATCTAAAATGTAAAGTTCTATTTTTATATCAGAAATCTGGCCATTTACTGCCATGTCCATTATCTTATCTTAAAATTCCTTTTGATATAATATAGGATAATGTAAACTTATTAAATACCATTATGATAAGTATAACATACACATTAACTCTTTAATGATTGTACATACATATACCATACCACAGCACAGGTATTATGTGATTACCTTGTTATATTTGTAGTATATAGGGAAAGATTACAATTGTAAATTATAATCAAGGCGCAAGAGAGCCAACGTCAGTTTTGTTAAGTTCATTCTTCTGCCATAGTTGAATTCAATGTGGTGGAGGTCCAAAAATATTTGCTAAACTGTTAAAACTGCAAAATTTTTAAAGATGACAGAAGGAGGAAAAACTCCAACTGGAGGGTGTTCAGGAGCTTTTAAAAGACTGTGGTACTATATATGTTTCAACCTTGTGGGGTTCAAATGGACTTTGATAGAACTGTTTACAAGGCACAGGAAACTTAATATACAAAGTAAGTTTAATGAACATTTAAATTCAAGGAAAGATTAATATTGTATGTAGTTTAATGTCTGGGAAGCTAGTAATAAAGCTTTTTGTTACAGAAATACCACGAAGGCAAGGAGATGTTGCGGTAATCACAGGAGGTGCTAGAGGAATTGGAGTAGAAGTTATAAAAAGGCTTCTTATTCTCGATATGCATGTTGTTATAGGTTTGTGGCTTAATTTGTGGTAACATTTTCTCAGATTACTATCTAACAGTACTAAAGATAATTTCTAAGAAAGTTCTCAACTAATAATAAGTACCTTATATAATATCAATGTTTTCAGGTTGTAGAAATGAACAAGCAGGAAAAGATTTAGTGGACAAATTTCGGGAACAGGGAATATCTACAGGGTCAGCTCAAGCAATAAGCTTAGATTTAACTTCTTTAGAATCTGTAAGAGCATTTGCAGCGAAAGTGAACAAAAAGTACAGAAGGATTAATATACTTATTAACAATGGTAAATTTTTTGGAATTATTGTATATAACTATTCTTATCTGTTAGAAAATTAAAATGTGTTTCATAATTTTAAAGAATTAAACCCGTTAACATTCTTTGTGCTTTTTTCTAGCTGGAATAATGTTAGCACCGTATCGAGTAACGAAAGATAATTTTGAATCGCATTTTCAAGTAAATTATCTCAGTCATTTCCTCCTGACTCAATTACTACTACCAAAATTGAAAAGTACGGGAAATTCTTCAAAACCCAGCAGGATCATTAATGTATCGTCCATAGCGGCATATGGAGGAAAAATAAATTTCGAAGATTTACAAATGTCGTAAGCGTTTATACTGATTTACACATAGTTGAATTGAAATTGCAGTGGGAATGAGCAAAGTTAATATAATGATCATTTCTTTCTATATAGGAAGTTATACTCCCCGTCGATGGCATACATGACTACAAAAATGGAGCAAATTGCTTTTACAAGGCATCTAGAAAATCGATTAAGGGCAGAAGGGGCAAATGTTCACGTTTATGCTGTTCATCCTGGTGTTGTCAAAACAGACTTGTACGAAAATATTTGTTGGGCGAGAGTATGCACTTGTTTCACAAGACTCATCTTTAAAGTAAGTGGAATATCTAGTTGCAAATATTAATAAAAATGCAATCAAATTACATAATCTCTTTTTTATAATTCTTTAGACTCCGAAACAAGGCTCAGACTGTGTATTGTACGCTGCTGTTTCTCCAAAGGTTGCTGATAAGGGTGGAAATTTCTTTGCAAATTGCAAGAAAGAAAGTCTTCCTTCAAAAGCGAAAAATGACGAAGTACAGAAGAAACTTTGGGAAATATCTTGCGAACTAGCAGGACTCACCCCTTCAGAATCAAAAATCATTCCAGCAATATTAACAATAGAAAACGAAAAAAATAGTGACGGAATTCTTATTGAAACTAGGAATGGAGTCGACAGCGATAGCTCTAGCAAAGAATCCAATCCCTACGAATCGAAAAGTACCGATGCGGGGAGTCTTGACGAACTCCAGGTTGAAAATCAAGCCGAAATTAATAAAGATATAGCGAAAAACATCATCGAGGCTATGGAAGTTGACACGAATAAGGCTATTGAGGATATAAGTAAAGAATTAGTCGAAGATATCGTGGGAAAAAGCGAAGAAATTGTTAATGAACGTGTGAATACCGAAACCATGTCTGTAGAGACGTCACAAGACCAAGACCAAGTGAACTCCGGCGATAATTTGAAGGAAGAACAAGTTCTGGGCAGCTCCAATGCAACTACAATAATTGTTGAAGAAATTATCCAAGAACAAGATTCTAAGGAAAATGAAATTGCAGCGGAAGGTACACAGAATAATACCCCTTTAAACAAAATTAACAGCTACGATGATTTAAAGGCTGCTGTTGCTGAAATAAATGAAATATCTCTGGAAATATCTCCGTCCTCGACCAAAGTGAAGGAACACATTGTAACGGATGCCAGTGGCAGCACCAGAAGTATTACGAAAGAATATGGAGCAGTAAGCATAACAGAATTCTTCGATAGCCCGGAAGAAACTACTGAAATGAGAAGAATTCCTACGCCAAATATAACGGTGACCCAGGCAAGTGACGCTGCAAGTGATTCGGATTCAGATGATGATAGCATTACGTCCCTCCACAAACAACCTGTCGATATTTCCAAAAAAGCAATTATTGTTGAAGTTTCATAAAGATATTTACGATAATTAGGGAAGAACACAAATAATCCCTAACTTATTACACCTAACGATGTACCTAATGTTTCAAGTTATTGTTATTTACTACGTAATATTAAGTTTGCATAAGAAAATTGTTCATTGAACATTCATTAGAGAACGATAACTCGATTTGACTCTATTTTATTATTTTGCAAACGAATAAACGAATGTTCCCGTTGGTATTTATAATGACATTTTTCTTCATTTACTAATGTATCCACAGTCTTATAGAGGTTCATGCATTTTGTATATTATTTAATAGACACTTTTATAATAGCCACATGTTTCTCTAAGATTTGTGATGGCGTAAGTCCAAGGCTTTTTCTATAGACTCGGTCACACAAACTGGAACCTCATCCTCAGTTTCTTCCGGGACGACACATTTAATTCGACGACGAAGTTTTTGTGGGTGTGCTGGAAATTGTTTGTTCGCAAGAAGACCAGCGGGTCCCCAATCCAATCTTTGTGATCTAGCAGCTACATGACTTTGTTGTGGAAGAACAGTTTTATATTTTGTCTTTAATCCGATATGGAGCATTCGAGCTTCCAATGAATTCCTCATGTCATCTTGTTGCTTTGATATTCTCATTGCCTTTTAACAAAATTATTGTTAACGTATTTTATTGTAGGTTGAGCACTTTTAGGTTTGTTAAAGTTTTTTACCTTTTTTTATATCGCATAAATTTAAGTAGCACTCCGGTAAGCTTGTGGGTATATGGAGGTAGTAATCCATATTTTATGTATTATGTGGACATTATAGTGTTGTAATGTGGTATGAAAAATTGTCGGT
>JAQFYC010003494.1:0-20574 GCA_034694165.1 Tomocerus mixtus
TTATATCTAGTGTAAGTTTTACTTCCCTGGGGGGTGCTTGAGCACCAAAAGCACCATGGGCGCTACGCCCTTGGTATAAATGCATATTAGTGTGTACCTATATTTTCCTTTTGTCTATATAAAATCTCAAAAATACTTTTTGCAATTTGCCCAGAATTTTGTGCTAAGAAGACAAGTAAGAACTGTTTATTAATATGAATACCTAAGAAGGGTACACATAATATATTGTAAATGTTATGTTGATGGAAATATTTCATTGACAGTGACCGTTTAGAATTGGCTTTTAGAATTGTCTGTCTCACTAATAGGATAATATTGTTTGCATATTTGTGGTTTCCTATGCAGCTTTGCACACACCGTAGAAATATCGTTATATAGTTGTGTATTGTGTTGTGGGAAAAGAAGTCGAGGTTAAAGAACATGAGCATGTATCCTATATAATGAATGGGAAAATTGTGTTTTGATTTGATTGAACCACATACAGTTTAAGTGGTAAGTAACCAAACAGTACGTTATACAACATTACATTGAGTATTCGATTACTATAGGTATGGGCTATGGACTATTCAAGCATATCCAAAGCCAACCCCTTGATGAGTTTATTTATTCGTAAAAATCATGATTGCATAATATTAAGGTCAAAGATTGTTCACTTTTAGTATGTGGTTTCGGAAAATCTTTTGTCTTTAAGTGTCTTGACGGACACACGGACATAATATTAAGATAATTATGAATATCTCATTGAATATATTTATTCCAATGTCGAAAATAAAATCCCGTAGGATTTTATTGGAATTTTTCTCACACTCTAGAATTCTAGAAAAACTATTGTACTGTACATATAGTAGTTTGCTTGATTTAGTAGTAAAGTAGTAACTGTAATGGGATTGCGGTTTGAATTAAAACTTTGGATTAATTCCCATGATGCATTGGCTTTGGCTTCTCTAACTTTTAACCCTGAAGTTTGAAGTTTTTGTCGGGATTTGAGAATCAACTCTTTACCGGCTTTGCATTTTGTTTGTAATAATTTTATAGTGTATGTATAGCTGATAAAACGTAAAGGTAAAATAGCTAAGGTATGTAGCAAGTAAAAAATGTATATGTACGTAAAAACCAAACCCACATAATATCTGTATAACAAAATCTGCAAATACTTTTGCTAGATAATCTTCTTTTGTAATAAGCTGCGAGTAGTCTGAACCGCTTTTGTAAAACTGATTTCTTATTTCTTGTGGTTCGATATAAAGATTTATTATAGTATTTACGAAGGATTCCAGATTGACGTGTATGCGTATGTATTCTATGTGTGTATGAATGTACTCTAAATTATAAACATGAGATAGACAGTTGGAAAACGTTAAGGAAATCACATGTCTAGGTAACTAACATTACAAAAGCAATCAGTTTCAGTTTCACTTTGTCATTTCGGCTTTGTATGTAAGAATTGAATACAAAAGGATGATGATTGCTTACAAATAAATTGCCTCTTCTGACGAAAGTGTAAGCTAAGCTAAACTTTTAAGTAAGACATCTCCTGTCCTGTCTGTCTGTCACCTGCTACTTTACCATTTACAGATTTTTTGTTAATTCTTCGTTTAATTCCATTTTTGTTCCTTGTATGTATCCATCATCTCCATTCAAGCCAAGTACTTAATACTTGGCAACACGAACGTCAATTGTACGTAAGTACAGTAGAATACACCTACGTTACGTTAGTTGTTGGTCTGTTGATGTTCATCTATGGTTATTATGGTTGGTTTTACAGTAAAGTAGCTAATTAGCCTTATAGGAAGATATGTCATATCTTGTTTTGGTTACTGTTGTGTTTTTGTTGCGTTGTATTCATGTATTCCTACTCTTTTCTAATGCCTAGAAGTGTCAGTCAAGTCACTATAATCTGAATCTGAATTGAGAGATGGAGTTTTAAAGAGATTTTAACTTTACAAAGCGTGCCTAAGCCCTTAGGCCAAGTTAATGCTATACTATTAATTTAATCGATTGTGTAGCAAACGTACGTAACTTAAGAAGGCAGTTTAGAGTTTCAGAGTTTAGATCTAACAACTTGTTGGGATTTAAGTAGCAAAAACGAAAATGGAGTGAAATTCATTTTGTACTATACAAGTAAACTGCAGAAGTGATTTGAATGAATGCTTCTTTAGCTACCATTTTGCTCACTATGTTTTATGAATGATATATGTTGTGAATATTTGATGCTGACTGAATGTTGAATGCAAAGTTTTGTCAAAATGCGATGATAATAGCATTATAATGACAACTAATGACATTATCTTGAAAACAGGCACTTGTAGGCAAGGCAAGTGAGTAACTATTATAGAGATAAGAATTCAATTCAGGAATGAAATGAATGATAAACGAAAGTAGCTCACTCTATCTAGTTCACGATTGCGATTCTATGATACACTGTTGTTGCTCTAGGTAGTATTTACTGTGTAAGTGTAAGACAAGAAAGATTAGCCAGCTCCGTGTAAACTTACAGCCATGTCAAGAAAACATAACATAATGGCCATTAGCAGCAAATAAGAGGAAGAACGAAGATTTGTGGCAAGTGCATTTACTTAAATGTTAAAATGCATTTGCACGACTTAGACTTTACGGTTAAACTACACAAACACGACAGCTTTGTATTGTTTTTGTATTCCTTGGTTTATACTATTTGTTTGTGCCATTATTGTGTCCAGCCCAGCAGGATACAGTGATACAAGTAAATTGTTTTATGTTTTGCATATATTATGCATAATGTTCTGTATATACGTATGCAATATGCAATAAAAACACAAAACAGGCGTAATTTTATTAGGAAAGCACTTACCGTACAGTGTACAGATAGATGCTTAAAAGTACTGTAATGTAGTCATAGTTCATTAATTAATTGTATCACTGTAAACGTAATTGTCGTGCTTTTGTCTTCTGTCTGACTGCAAACAACACGTACACAGATGGAAGATAGTAGAAATTAGAAAAATCATACATAGTACATTTACAATTACATATCATATAGATTTTTGTTATTCAAACTTGAAAGCTTCAAATGCTAATTTCTGTTCATACAGATTGACTATACATATATAGATTTGAATACATGTATTTGATAGCTATACAATATTCTTCTTTGTATAGGAAAAGAAAGAGTTCATGATCAGGTTGACAATGGACAATGCATATAGTTAGTAAGTTTAGTGCGAAATATCGCAAATTGTGTAGACAATGTTATTGCACAGTACTAAATTACAATATAGACAGTCAGACATGCTAAGGGTAACATTGGTTTGCTTTTCAATGTTTTTATCACAATCACAAATCCCAACAATTAATTTGCGTATGCATGTAAACAAAAATTTCGATTTTTACTAACGAGGTGTGAATTAATAATGTTGTTAGCTTTTCTTTAATGATTTTTGTTAAAATGCTGACATACTAAAAGCCTAATTTAGTTATCATTAGCATCTTGTATGAACATCGCCTCTAGGTTGGCCACTAATCCGACTGGCGGAACTGGAAATAGAAATCTAATGAAATGTAGCAGAATGATTTAATATCAAGAATACCTGCCTACTGCCTACAAAGAAAGGAGACGAAAAAATTGTGTTGTGTCTTGTCTGTCTTATATGTAGGTACTCATTCTCCAATGCTATATCCCAATAAGGTTGAATGCTGAAGGTGGCTTTTGATTTTGTTTTGTGTTTTCATTCTTCATGGGTCATCGCTTTATTATGTACAGTTGAGTGCAGTGCCATTGCATTGGATTGCCATTAGCCGTTAGTTACTATCATATTTGGTTTGATGTTGATGTTTTGTTAATATATGTAAGTATGCTTATAAAGTCAAAGTGGTTAAAAAGTTTTAGTTTCATGATCTAGTCTTAAACTGGATTGGATTGGGTTTGAATATCTGAATAGAACATTACTACGTTTTAATTAAAGCATGTGTGTTGCAAATTGTTGGTAGTAGGCAGACATGCATTGAATTGTAATTTGCACAAAGTAATTTGCAAGGTATATCATAAGGTATGCATGCATATGCAAAGAAGCATGTAAGTACAGATAGAAAAGAAAAATAGTGAAAGAAAAAGAAGGAAACTAAATATGTGCCTGCGTTTGCTTGAATGTTTAATGAAAAGTGTGGGCTTTCATTTCATTCATTTATATGAAGCATGTCAATAGCCCCTGTATTTCTGTTGCTTGATTACTCTATGGAATGGCAAATGGCATATTATTATTTCCCTGCTAATTGTGATTGTTGTGTGTGACTGTGTTAGGAAAGGAGTAAAGGAGCAAGGGACGAAGAGAGAATTAATGAGCTGATATGATAGTTTGTTGTTGAATGTTGACTTGCGTTTGTGTTTCTGTTTCAATTGTTTGTATAATTATGTTTAGGTATGCACATGCAAAATAAGAAACAACGAAACAGGTGAGATTTCGATTGTACTAGTGAGTTAGTGTTATAAGTTACATGGTCATCACATCAGTTCATCAGGCGATTTCTTATTGGAAGAATTGACTATTTAGTTGCATTGCAATGAACTAGAGAGAATGAGAATTGTGCACTGCACTCGACTCGCTTGATTTTGCTTTTGCATTGCTTTTGCTCTGAGATAGATAATCTTGTTTGCAAATATGATCGTTTAGCTAGTTCAGTTCAGTTCACTCTCTATATTATATATGTATCTATGCTAATCTCTGTGCAGTTTGTTGTCAATAAAAGTTGTATGCATGAAATCTGTATATATTAAAGACACGTTTTGGTTACCTGATGCTCTAGTAGTGAAATGCATTGGGATAATGATTAATGATAAGATAATTATGATAAGAACCCTTTAAAAGTGAGGATTATCTGGTTTTCTTTATTTGTATTGAATCGAAGTTTTCTAGTTTACAGAATTTGAGAAATTGAGTTGAGTTGACTTGACTATACCTTCCTTCTTCACTAGACTGTCTGTATGTTATGGCCATGGCTTCATCGAATTCGTGTACAATAAAGTTGCTTACCCTCCAAACTTTACTTTATTCATGCTGACATGACAGTCGTGGTGTGGCTGGCATGGCATGGCGTGGTGTAGGTCTGAATCTGAAAATTGTCTTTGTACAGATAGTGTGGGTCTGTATTTTTCTCTTTACATGCAATATTATAAGCTAGTTTTGCTACTATAAGGCTCAATTACCTGTATTACTTATTGTTAGTAGTAGATTACTATACCTAACATACTACTGATAAACTGATTGGGAGTACATAAACATAATTTACATGTAGCTCTACTTCTACTTTGTCGTATAAAGCAGTAGTTTGTCGTTAGTAAGGAAGAAGAAGGTGTGGGTATGTAAAGTATAGGTTACATTTTAATAAGTAATAAAGATTTTGTGCGAAGACCTACATGCGGGTTATTGTTTGTGAAGGTTGTTTTATTAACTTTTAAGAGATGCTGATGTTGCTGACCTGACCAGACCTCGCCAAGCCAAGCCAGGCCAGGCCAGACTAGCGAAAGGGCATTCTAGGCAATATGCACCACGTTTTGTATTGTATTGTATTGCATTGACAGGTTGAGACGAATGAATTGAATTGCCACTGGCAGGGTTGAATAGCTGAATTTGAATTGAAATCGAATGAATCTTTCTTCCTATCGTATAAGATCCTACATATAAAATCAAGATATTACATAGGTACCTACATAGTTTCAATTTTACTGACTCACTGACTGAAGTATTGGTTTGTAATTGTAATGTACACTTATATTAACTATTTTGTCGATTCAAACATTATTTACTTCTGATCTGATATGGCTATATCTCCATTTCCACAAGTATTTCTCTCTTGTTTTGCTAAACTATTATATACTAAGTATATACTTAAGTAGAAAAGTGCAATATACCTTTAGTTTAGTATTAGTACCATTACTATTACCATTACCATATACTATATAGTAGCTTTAGCTGGTTTGGTTCAATCGAACGGCATTGCTTGGTAATTCAAAATGTGTACTTGCCAAACGACCCATAACCTGCAGCATGGTGTATTATTTACTATATTATTGTAGGTATCTTCTTCTCTGTATGTGCAGTGTGCACCTGCCTTAATAAAAGTTTGAATTGCATGTTCACGTTTGAATTACTTTGTTATTTCGATTTGGCTACTCACAAATCTACTTGTGCTATACTGAAATGTTGTTATTGTAGGTAAGTTGCAATGTATGTGTGTGTGTTTCTGTTTGTATAGTAATGTATGGTGTGGTGACTTGGTTGGCTTGGCTTTCTTAAGAAATGGTACAACAACTGAACTGACTACCTGTTGGGTTGGTTGACTTGCAAAGGGAAATTCACTCTAAAGTTTTAATATATTCATTCAATGAAACTGTATGTGCGGATGAGTTTGGGTTGCATATGAAGAAGGTATCTATATATACTAAATGATAAAGTGTTGTTATGTAGGCAGTAGGTACTATTTAGTTAGGAAGGATCGTGCATTACTTATTATAATAGTATTATTATTATTGTGAGTCCGTAGCAGTTTGTATGTAAGTATGTAGGTAAGGTAAGCATCACAGGTATTGTACTTACTTTAAGTACGTACTACTACTACGTGCTGTTATTTATTATGTATGTATAGATAGATGTATGTATGTATTATAGATAGGTAGTAAGTAAAGTAAAGTAACAGTAGTACCTAAGCTAGGTAATGCTAATGTAAGTAAAGGAATCCTTTTGAAAGGATGATGCTGAGAATTCTTGCATATCGGCTCACTTACTGTAGCTGTAGCTGACGTTCTTGAGTTGCTTTTGATACGCAAAGTCTCACAAGCTCCTTCATACCCCAACTCAACGGAACGAAGGCAACTGCTGTTTAGTTTTACACCTGAAGTGTAGTAGTAAGTAACAGTAAGTGAAGTAAGTGAAGTGAGTTTTGTTTGGTTTAGGTTTTAGACCTGACTCTACTCTGACTAAGTTGTGTTGAGTACACAAGAGCTGACTAGACTTGTTATATTGTGTACTGTGTAAGTTTCAAGTTGTTGTTAGTCTGAAAACCCAGATTTGACATCTATCATATCACGGTCACGGCGAGTATTGTCTCGTCCTGACTTGGATTGGCTTCCTTTTCACTTACTTCCACTTGTTCGTAAATCGTAATACAAAATACAACTAAACTAGAAACAACTCATACAACTCCAGTTTGTTTTTCTGTGGTTGTTGTTGTATAAGGGTATAATGTACTATGTGAGAGTATTTAGTCTTTCCTCCTCGCCGTCTTTCTGTTGTGGTGCTAGATAATAATGGATTCAGGAGATTGAAAGAAATAGAATTGTTGTGTAAAGCGTAAATGTAAATATATCTGGGAACTGGGAGAAACAATTCAACACATAGATTTTTACTTTTGCTATCCTGACTTGACTTGAGTTGACTTCAATGAAAATCGCTTCTGCTTTTTGTACTGTGTACTTGTGTGAATGTATAAAAACAGTGGAAGTGCATTTAAATACGTAAAGACAAACATGCTGAATTAGTTGAATGATAACAATAATACAAATGATAGTGATGGTAAGGTACTAACACTATCAACACCAACCGAACCACAAGCTTAAGCGCTAAACCCTAGACGTGGAATTAAGCGTTCATGCCTGTAATTAATTATTTTCCATTGTAACTGTGAACAATAAATAGTGCTTATAAGTTTGTTTGTACATAGTTTGTGTGCCTCTGCAAATGGTGTCAAATGGCTGTACATTTTACTTCACTTTAATCTAATGGAATGGCAAAGTTAAAAAACTATGACATGTTTTGATTGCAATGGGACGTATGTATGTAGTTAATAATTGTTCTAATTACACTCAATTGACAGCCAAGTTGAATTCATTTGATTCTGCTGTCGTGCGAAATTGCTAGGTAGCTCAAGTCAAGCTGTACTATAATATAAAGTATAGCTCTATGAAATCCATTGAAAAATTGCATTAGGTACAGTAAGTACAAATACAGTACAGTGCTCAGCATGTCCGTCGGTCTGTAGCACAAATACAAAGGAATAGCATCATGCCGTTTGTAACAGTTGTGACGTTAGGATCTGCTGCGGCAAGTGACTTCATTTCAACTGTGATGAAACCCAGTGAGGGGAAATCCACTCTGACTGGAATTCGGGCAGTGGAAGAAAATGAACTGTATAATGATTATCCATTCGTTAAAACCACGATGAAAGTCACTGGGGCCCCTATAGGAAATGGAATCGCACTGGAGAAGGATACCAGCAATTCGGAAGAGCCACTTGGAAATTCTCGTAGGAAAAGTGTCAGTTTCGTAGACCTGAGCAATGTAGGGGCTAAATTGTCTTTAACTCCAGCCTCTGAGAGTGGTTATAGTTCTTCTGGAACTGGAAGCAGTAGTAACAGCAGTAGTAGCGGAAGTAGTGTCAGTGGATGTAGTGTCATTGGCACTGGTAACAGTGTCTTAGTGCAGCATGAGAATTCGCCTCTATTTGACAGTTCCCCCATACCCTCCAGCGGTCATGTTGCTGGCAGTGAGAGTAAAAGCAATAATAGCTCTAATGGGGTTGGAGGAACTATACAAGGAAAGACTACCCTTTGGAAAACGTGGATTAGGAATAAATTAAACTTGTCTAAGAATGGAAAATATTCATTCGAAGGGAGTTTGGTCAGCTTGGGCCACTTTGGAATTAAGGCGGTAATGGATTAATCAAGATTTCTCTATCCCTAATCTCTAAATAACCATGCATTACACTAAATACACACAATACATGATGAATATGCATATACATACATTAATGATTTAATAATGTACAATGTACCTTACCGTGCACTGTCATACCATAATCCATACCGGTATCGGCTATAGACATTAAAATTTAATGCCTAGTTTGCTTGTTTACAATTAGTTACCTAGTATTTACATAGGTAGTGGAAAATGCCACACAAGACAAGCCAGCTAACATTTTTGGTTTCAGTTTGAGTTTGATGTGGACATTAAGGTTAGATACCACATTACACTTGCTAATAATTACCTAGCGCGACTCCTGTAATGACAATAAAGAAGAATGTGAATGTGTCTTCAATTTCAATCGATCGTTTACCACGTACAATTAGCCATTTGAGCTTTCTCCGTCTTTTGCTTACATTTTACTTTAACAAAACAATTTGTAAGGAGGAAATGCAAACTTTTCGAAGTAATAATGTTTTAATTTTATGTTGGCAATTTTGCATGAAAGCGGTTTCTATTTTGTTTCACTTAAAGTTTAAGTGCATACTAGTACTTGCGTCTTTTTTTGGTTTTAAACTCCTAAGGTTTTGTTTTGTTTATATACAGTCAGGTAGTAGTTAATTTGTTTTTAACTAAACTAACAATACGCTATACAAACCCATGCAATAGAGAAGAGTGAAAGAGTGAGCAAACAGTTTTATTGCACGTATTCATATTTTATGTACTTAGTATTAGATTTAGATACCATAGTTGTATGCAAAGTGTAACCTAATACTTTTTGAATAGTACTTGGCAAATTGGCATAACATTCCATTCGTCTGTTCAGTTTTGTAGATGAGTGTACTCAGTACTTGACCGTATGTAAATAATTTACTTACGTACAGTACGGTTAGGTTTCAACCACTGGGCATATGGCCCACTCATTAATAAATGATTTGATGATATTATAGCCGTAGCCTCTGCAATCGTCACAATCACAATCAGAAACCGTTTGTTTTTCTACTTGGGAAACATCAACAACTTCACTGTTGTGTTATGCTACACGTTGAGCTTACTTACTTACTTAGCTTATTTTAGTTGAGTTGAAGGTCGAATACCATATAGAGCTATCAATGCATGACTTTTATGAAATGACACCCTTTACCTACATAGTTTACTTAAAAATTAGCTGTATATACGTACAGATAGACTGATTGTTTGTATATGGATACATTTAGTCATAGGATACTGTTTAAATTAGATACGCCTTTCCAAATTTTATGGCTGCCATTTTTATACTCACTTAAGTGACGTATTGTTTCCATTATCCTACAAAGTTTAGAAAGAGGAATCTCTTTAAGGTAACATGAAGTCATTAGTACTAATCGAATGAGTGAATGGATGGTCAGAAAATATTTAAAAATACTAAACTCCTACTCTGCTTCTTGTTACTGATTTTTAAAAGTAGTTTAATAGAAATAGGACTAATAAGTCCCATAATCATCATATTGATGTTGCAATGCAAAAGTGCAAAGAAAAAGGCAAGGTGTATCCAATTTAATAGGCTTTTATGTACAAGCGTATAAGCATAAGATGCAATTTTTGTATTTGTATTATCGTGTCTAGGATTTCTGTCTTCTGGTTACATAGAAATACATTCCATTATTTGTTTGAATAATTTTCTTGATTTTTTTCTCACCGAATTACATTAGTAGCCTAATGCGTTGAGTTATGAGGCAGAGATAAGTTAATATGACATGACAGCAATTGCAATAAAGATATGTTCTACTACAACTTTCCCCATTCCATCCATACATATACTACATACAAAACAACAGTACTTAACATACCTACTACCTATTTACTTGACAATAAGTAATTCCGTCTGTCTGAAACATTAAATAAGAATTTGAATATAATATTATGATAAAGTGTTCTGTTTAGATAGCAAATAAAAAGTACAATGCAATGGATTCTGTATTGGATGTTTTGTGGATTGTTTAATGTAGTTTGGGATATAATAAAGATTCATGATGGTGTGTTGTGTTGTAATTTAGTACGCACTGCTCTTAGCTATGTTTACATTATAAAAGTCTAAAAGACATTGTTCCCCATTGCAAAATGCAAAGTATGGCATCTATAGCTTTAGTTCTAAGTGTTTATCTATCAATTTTTTCAATCGTCAAACTTGTTAGCTTAGTGTTTAGCTGTCATCGACAAGACCAGACTAGACCAGACCAGAATACGAGAATGAATTTCCTTTATGCAAACTTGAAAATAAGAAATGCTTCTCATTGTCATTTTCCTTCTTCCCATACTATGCAAATGCAATGCAAAGAGTAAAAGCAAACTGAGAAGTAGTTTAGTAGTATTTAGCATTTAGTATACGTACTGTAAATATTGTATTGTATATAAATTACAATCGAAGGTACTGTGCAATTATATTTTCCATTATAAAGTAGGTAGGTAGTAGATTCGTACATGCATAATAAGTAGTAAGTAGTACCATAGTTGTTAGATAGACACAGTAGGTAAGTAGTAAAGTAAGTATACCGCACCTGTCACATGCAAATGCAATGCAAGCAACCAAACAATCGGAACAAGCCTAAACTAAGTATATAGCTATGCAGTGCATATGTACATAAACAACCTATCAAGATTTGCAAAGATTGCAATATCAGGCAATAATATCTGTCAGTCACATCACATCAAGTCAGAAATCTGTGAAGATCTGTAAAGCAATGCAAGGGCAGAAATGTGCAGATCTTTCTTTTACAATTTACAAAGGGCAATATTTGTGTACCTAAATTACAATATTGTAAAGCTACGCTTGTTAGATATGTATTATGCATTAATTTACATTTACCTTATGTTGTACCTATGTTAGTGTAACAGATTGCTATACAGAATCTCTTGATTACAAAAAATATAAAGTAGTTAATGCTATTGCTATAGTATGCATGCATAGTAGATTAGTAGTTACATAGAACGGGATTCTTTAAATATTAGTATTATGCAGATCGAGATCGAACTAGATCTTTTAATTTCACTTGTGCCTACTAGTAATTTACTACATAGGCTACTTAGGTATGCTTAATTAATATTATAGTAAAAAGAGATTAAGCATTCCACTCCACTGTATATAGTGGGCTGCTACTGTTTAATAACGTGTAGGGAATAATAGAGCAAAATTATGCAGTGAGAAGAGAATAATAGAAATCAATGAACGATAGGTTAAGGTGTAAAGTGATTATTATTTGTATTACGTTGCAAGGGCAAAACATTAGACCAAAGTAATGCTAAAGGCAAATGCAGCTTTTTTCGAAAACTTATACACAATAGGTTACTACTTATTGGAAACCTGATATTTGCTCTTCTTGCCCTGACTAACTAATAGCACAGGCCACGTCAGGGCAAATAGAATTCTTATTCTAAGTACATACAGCGTGTTTTCTATTTCAATCATAATTATATGGTTTAATTGACTTGACTCGTACTTAATTGCAAATTGTAACGTATGTGATTCTTTTTTGTTTACAGAATAAATCCTTGCTGGTCGACTGCACTAATGAAACAGAATACTCGAATAAAAAGTTTTACGCTCTGAAGAGGATCCCAAACATTTGTAATGGATTCGAGAACAGTAGCAACTCTGACATTATCGATGATCTGGATGACAATTGCAACCTGTTCGTGAGAGAATGTCTGAAAACGTATTCAATTCCCTTCCTGGAAGTAACGGAAGATTGTCCCGAATTCAATGTAAATGGAAACTTTCGGGAAGTTAGTATTACAGCAACTTCTTGCGGTGAAGATGAAGTTGACTCTTCGCAAGTGCCAATAGTAGTTCGAAATTCACGTCCAAGTTACAAAGCTCCCCCTTGGTTCTGGATTGTCTGGAGTCAGAGTCGGGGGATTCAGTTGGATGAAGCTGGGATCGCCCTCGAAGGCCGCGTTGTTGTAGTTTATAAGGAAGAGCATTTAGGAGAAAAGTTTGTACAGGTGAAATGGGATGAGTTGGAAGAATTATTCTACCTCATTGTTTGGACTTCCAGTGCGGGATGTGATTATGTGTGCAAAATTGATCTGGGAGGTGCTGATCCTGTTTGGCATAATGAACACAAGCTAACCCTAAACGAGTCATTAGTTATACAAAGTGAACAACGGAGAAGCTTCCTAAGAGATTTATACACCGTCTGTGCAGAGTTAGGGTGCTATGAGAGATCCGCAAGCTTAGCCTCGGCTGAAAATGTGGATAGAGTCAGCCATGTCGTTCAGTTATTTCAAAGGGTTGCGGTGAGTAACGTTATTTTTTATTCTAACCAAACTACTACTACTATATATGCACACTATCTAGTGTAAATCTCGCCTTGGTTTCTCAGACGTAATTTGAAAGGAAAGTAAATTAGTTACTGTCAAAAAAGGCAAATATAACTATCTATGGCTGTGGTTTGGTTTAGTCGTAGTGGGATGGGATTGGAATTGAATGCATTATCTTATTATGTATATATTATATTATATTTAAGTATTAAGGAAGGTAAAGTGCTCACTTAACGTATCTTGGGGTTGGCTCTTGGTTGAGGTTTACATTAAAATTCTGCCATTTTCATACCTCATTAATTTTTTGCAGCTTTTGTTTGACAATCAAATCAAGGTAACATTTACTTAAGTAACTAACGCTGACGTTGTCTTTGAGTTTCTTGAGTTGACGTTGTTAAGCATCTCAATTACTATTACGTGTCCCATTCAGCCAGTTCAGTCTTAGTCTTATTTTTAAATTAATTGAATGAAGTTGATTTGGCAAGGCATGTTATTTGTGTTAACAAACATTTATTTATGTAAGCCCAAACCTTTTTCTTTACCATTTATTTTTTGTAATCACACAAGTCATGCAATTTCAGGCACTGGGATTTATTAAAAATGGCAGGTCGTGGACTAAAGTACGAATTAAAGTAAGTATTTTGCAATGATTATTATTTGTGTGCTAATTGTGCATTATGTCAACCTTCGTGTGTATTTTTTCTACCCTCTGTGTGTTCTTATGCTCAATGCAATGTATTTATTCGAGATTGAATTAGTATTTGTCAAACTGTTTTACTTTTTACATTCTAATAGAAAAGACAAGCGACAAAGACCTTAATTCCTGTGTCAATTCATCATACTTTTCTTTCGTGCACTACTTGTTTTAACAAATTGCTTTTGTGTACACTGTACTGCACACTTCACTGTGCCCCTTCAAATTGGAATTAAATTAGGATAATTCTGTTTCGCTTTACTAATATTTAAGTAGGTAAGCTAAAATATCTATTTTTATATGCAAACAAACTGTGATAAATGCTTAATGTAAATAATTTATTTTGCTTATACAATACAACTATGTTCTCTGAATTCTGTATTAAATAGCATGGTGCATATAGTACAGTAATAGTAAAGTAAACCTCTTTATACGCACGCTTCCTACTTATAATATTATTGTGTAAATAAGTGGCTATAATGAACCATAATGGTTTGATCGGGGCATACATGAAAGGTAATTTAATACTAATTTTATGTTATTACTGCAGTTCTCCTATAAATTACTTTACTACGCATGGAAAAATTACAATGCACTAGGTCGGGGGTATTTATAACCGATGTACATCCTCTGTACTGTACTGTATGTAGTATGTAATAATAGATATAAAATATGTACTTATTGTTGGGTATCTATCATTCAGTTTTCACGCTCAAGCTTCAACATAATTCTATGGCAGCCTATCTTTCTCTGATAAATTACCTACTCTCTTTCTATCATTAAAGTTAATTTGCTTTGACAGCCTTGTTGCTGCCGTCTCTATCCAACTTTAATAAATGTGTACGCGAAAACCTGTCATTCGCGTTCCCAAAAATTGTCGCGCAACCAACCAGGCGAATTAAAAAATTGGCAAATTGGTATTTGAAATATCTTGTAATTGTGTTTACATCTAGCTACTATTATAGCAAGCAAAACATTTAAAAGTAATTGTCTAATGAGCTCCGTTTAATTACGAAGGGGTATATTCGTTTAAGTCTGTGATTTATTTTATGCAATTAAATTAAAAGTAGGGTTATGCAATAAACTAACGTTACTTACGTGTAGTAGCTTACAGTACAGGATACGCATGCATTTTAGACGAGCTAAATGGGTAATGATTACATTTTACATTACGTAAGTAATAAGACGACAGGATAATAGGAAAGAGCAGTAAAGTACATTATTAAATTACTTATAATACTATTTTGTAATCTGACAAAGTCTAAATGGAATTGCTGGACTTTGTTATTTTATTTTGGCTCTACGTTTGCATCACATTATATTGCTTTGTCAATGATAAACATCACGATATCGCTTACTTAATGCTACCAATTGTTACAGGAAGGTTCCATATGGTAGTGATTATGTAACTCGCGATTAGCATAGTACAATAAAGCAGAATAATTAAAATCTCCGTTAGGTAATACAGTATATGGACTTTAAGTGAAAAAATATGTTAGATGCATTTAATGTAACTATTGTTGGATTACATAACAATCGAGAAGTCGGAAGTATTATGCGAAATTAGTAAGGTCAAAAGATTGACATTTGAGTACGAAAAGGACACAGGTTAGTTTACGATATTTTAATCCGTATTTCTGGTGGTCGTTGTTAATAATATCATGCTAAGGCTAAATAGCAAACTTAGCAAATGAAAATGCAAAAAAATGATTTTCCAGTTTTACTAAAGAATCTTAATAATAATTGTATTGTTGACCCATGTTATGGTTTATTATGTACTATATTATGTAATTCACTACCCTACCTTTAGTAAACTAACTGTGATATAGACTTATACAAATTATACGTATATACGTCTGTGTTTATACCTCTCGTTCTCGAGAAATAAAAAAATTACCATTTTACAGTGCGTTACATATCTAGTTCAGTCAGCCATAGTGTTTGTATGCACCTTGTTTAATTTACAGCAGTGTAGTATACATTTAGCCTTTTATGTTTAAAACTAGAGTTGTATTTAGTACTATAATTATTTGTCTACCTACTAACCTCTACTCCCTAGTACAGAGCAGTAGTTAACTGTAGAGAACCGTATTTTACGTTTAATTGACTATTTGTTGTAGATTATGGCTACTTTGAGGGTGAGCATTTGATCAAAAATGATCGATAGGTACTCTATGTAAGGGGTTTGAAGAATAAAATATGAAACTCGATCATCTATCAGAATTGTTAAGGCACTCATTGTCTGATAGGACACAACAGAATTAGTTCCTGATTAATTGTCTGTGTTGTATTACCTTGTACTACAGCTAGACATGATTCTTATCTAACCAAAAGCTCATCTCAATCAGAAAAGAAGTGATCTTTCGATCGAAGTGACGTCCATCTCACTGGGAGTGCAAGTGAAGTGAGATTAGAGTATCTTAAAAGGAATATCTTTATTATTTACACTATCAGAGTTAAGATTTGTTTACGGTAATGCTTTATGTGAGTGATTCCTTACTCTGTAATTATCTGTAGGTATACCCCTGTAGTTGAAGCTTAACAGACAAGACTTTTAAATGTTAGGGAAAATGAAAGTTTACAGTTAAAGAACAGAGTAAATATCTGTATTAATGAAAACAGTTGACCAGAGCATACCAGCTGTCCGAAGATGAATCTTAAGATAAAGTAACATTTTTATGGTCTGAATATTCGGCAAATCCTCCTGTATGTATGTATACTCATCAGCGCATGAGATACTACGTACGTAATGTAGAAACGATAAAGTAAACACTATAAACACGCTTTTAAGATCAGAGAATCCAGTTTGTTTGAAATGTAAGCAATACAATCGCAATGTAGTAAAAACTGTAGACTTGTAAGCAAAAGTATAAAGCCAATGCCAAAAGCACGCAATAAAAATAATGTACAAGACTAAGGTATTTTATGAACTGTTGTCTACTGTATGTACCTATACAGTACTGTAGATATTAAGTACCTCTATTGCGGATCCTTTCTTGGTCCTCGCCTCTTGCTCATAGCATAAAAATCGTTTCGCTAGCGCTGTAAATACAATCTCACGAATAATAATTATTAATTTCATAAAATAATTTCTATAATGAGCTAATTAACTTTTACAGGTGGATTTGTCTATGGAGAAGAGCAAAAGTGATCGCAAGCAAGCAGTAAAGCCTATGAGTACAAGTTCTCCCATGTTATTCACGGTTCGCCTGGATACTGTGGAATTTCGTCTGCGGACAGAAAGTGGAACTCCTATTGAACCTTACTTTCTGTCTGTGTGTCTATATGATGTCAAGAATGGACGCAAGATATCTGAAGACTTTCATGCTACTGTAGATATCACTGGGAATCTAGTCGGCAATTCTAAGGTATAGAAATACAGACTATTTTAAGAACTGTTTGTTAGCCATAAGGGGCAATACCATAATAATAAGTTTTAGGTCGACGATGTTATGTTGGTGTTGATGTTACTTGTTCTCAATGGGAAGACGAACGAAACAACTTTCATTTGACCCTCAGTCAGCGCCAGTCTTATTGTTAACAGTGATATTAATTGCCTATTTGGACGTACCAAGGGCCCGCTTGGAGCTTATTGCCTAAATATTTTGGCTATGTTCATTTTATACATAATTCATGTAAGTACGTGTAGGTATTTGTATGTTTCAGAGTTTCAGAATGACATAATTTTATCTATCAATCAGTATAGTATTGTGTAGTCGATTATCTCTTAATTCAATCGGAAAGGTCGCATCACCAGATTCTGTGGGCAAACCGGAATTTTCACGAAAAATTCCACCTCTGTGAGCGAACTGTACTTTATTTATGGCTAGATCAAATGGAAAAATACCAAACCGTATGCGATACTGTAGGAATTCAGAATAAAGTTTAGCGTTTACATTTTTCTATGTAATACTACAGATAGTTGTATTATTACCGCATTGAACTGCAATGTAACCAATACTTAAAACTTGGTAGGTACTTATTGACACCGATATAAGTATGTTTGAGATACTGCTGATGGTGTTTACACAATAAGTCCCAAAGGAATTGGTTATTCTAAAATATTTTGGTAAACCTTCCTTTTGTGTTTAATATACATTTGTACATGATGTAATTGCAATGTAAGTCTGCTTAAGTACTCGATCGTACTTGCAGCTTACACTTGGGATTATTTCTGTATGTAAATGTAGAACAAGGACTTAAATACTAAATGTTTTGATTTTCTAATGCTTACAGGCTTTATTCCGAGTTAGTGAAGTAAACGAGCAGATTTATGCTGTGGTAAGAGTTGAGAAAACTCTACAGGCTACAGATAGCGACGCGTACTTCCGAGGAAATCTGGATGGAAAGACTGGGTCTAAAATTTCCAAAAGCATCACTACCTCACCCTTGTTTACTGATGGCCAACGGTGAGTTTCCTTTATGCTTGTGTATGCTTCTTAAAAATATTCCCATGCAATTGCAATTCACAACACACATTGCTTCTTTCTTAATAATTTCAGATTAAAAAAAGGATCCTATAAAAATAACGTTTTCCTGTTCAGTGCACTAGCACCCCTTTACATCCTTTTTAAGTTCTTAAGTATAGTTCCTTTAGTTCAGTCAGATTTAGTGCAACAGAAGTAGGTTTTAGATTCAAAACAAAAATTATGATGCATGTGTAGTATCAGTTGGTAATGATAACGTGCTTTTAATTTAGGATTTCTAGTAGTTATTCTTTATGCTTTGAGATAATGAATTATAGAAGTGTAACATGTTTTTATATAAGAATTAGTAGGATAAAGAGTGACTGAAGCAACCAACGGTTATTTGCTCGGAGGGGTAATTGTTGGTTTGGTATTATAAAGCTAAGACAAGACAAAAAGTTTATATTCTTTACGTTTCGTTGTCTAAATATAAGAAGTGGGAAGGGAAGCTAGGAAAAAAATCAAGCTGACTTAGCTTTCTGTAGTGTATCATGCAAAGGAAGTAAGCCAAGGCAATTGGAAAGGTAGGTAGTTGTATTTAATATAGCCATGTAAATATAAAGATAATTTTCGACAGGACAAGTCAGAGCAGGGAACATTGCATTGCGTGTGTTGTTTTTATGAGAATATCTGTTTTAGTTTTAACATAATTTTGTTGCTTTAATTAAAATGATGCTTTATTTAAGTACATTGAGACGAATCCGGACGTAAGACGTGATAAAAATGAGAGCATAGATTGTTCTCTCATTTTTATTAGTAGGTGTACTATAATGTAGTGTATTTTTGTTTTGTTACTAGCAGAAGATGCAATGCATGTAGGTAGTTAAGTATGTTTTTGTCTAACAATAAGTGATAGAAGTAGATAGAAAAGCGTGAATGTAACTGTTTGTAAAGGAAGTGCATAAGAAAATTATGTGAATTATTTAGGTATGCCACCCACCCTCTATCATGCAAAGTGCGGTCGTTTACATACATGTATTCCTTTTTACATAGAGAAAGAAATCAAAATGTCTTACTCAATTAAAGCATTCTAAAATAAGGAACATAAAGACACAATTGCGATTCATAAATTGAGAAATTAGTTTTCTAGGGCAAACTTTTAAAATAACTATGTACAATAAGTACAGCACAGCTTGGCAAGAAATAAATAACTTTTAGCAGTAAAGAAATATAATAGGACTCCTGCCGTGGCAAAAAAGGTTAAGCTACATCATACATGCATGCACGCTTTTGCTTCCTAAAGAGAATAGAATGATGTCTTATTTATTTACTTACTAAGCTTGTTACATGAACAGTATGATGATGGATGTTTTAATTAATGCTTTTACAGCTACCGTATGCCTCTATGCTGGTCTACACGTTGTTTGTTCAAGAGATCTTCAGGCTTTACAACTGATGGCTTCGACCATATTCTTGATCCGGATACAAGCTTCGGCCCATTTTATAAACACTCAGGGGCTACTGAAGAAGAGTTACTTAAGATCTTAGCCGAAATTAAGAAGCCGGAGAAAGTTGCTAAACTTACAACGGTTCCAGGTGTCATAAAAGTAACAGTCGAGTCGTTAAAACCCGACCAGCTTGCTCTGGCCGAAACAAAAGAAAACTGTTCGCCATCCTCTATAATAGAATTCCCTATACAGTCCTCGGAAAACTTCAACAGATTCGCCCACCTTCTCTATGTCTATCCTCTTAACCTCAATTTAAATCAAGTAACTGGAAAAATTCGAGCAAGAAATATTCTGTGCCGTGTATTTCTACGGGCAGAAGATGACATCGATGCTAGTCGTAAGTTTTTAGTGCAATATTATTATTTGTAATTTGCAATTCTGATAGGTGGATTCTGGAATAGTCAGTTAAGATGATATTTATATGCACAATATAAATACTTGCAAACTTACTTTAGCATGATTTCTCGCATTTTGTACTGAATAAGAAACAAAAATATTCGTGATATAGTTTAATGGTTAATTACTGTTTGTATGTATATTGATATGCATTTTAAGAATGAAAACAATCAGTGATTAAGACAAGACAATAGTGTATCACAGAATGAATGATGTGAGATAGACATGTTAAAAAAATGATTTGAACGATGAACATGTTAATAATGTTATTTTGTTATGTATGTTATGACAGCTTTGGAGCAGAATCCTGTAAGTGGTAGTATAGCAACATACGTGCTTCACCATCGATCAAGTCCTGAATGGTATAGTGAAATCAAGCTGTCATTGCCTGTGGCACTGGATCCTCGACTTCACCTTCTGTTTCAATTCTTTCACATTTCCTGCTCATTTGACAATAAAACTAATAAAAGCAAGCAAGTGGAAAATGTCGTGGGTTACGCTTGGATTCCTCTGCTCAACAAATTCCGCTTTATTGGCGGTGAACATTTGCTCCCTGTGGC